>PVHP010001522.1:0-86110 GCA_004024765.1 Zapus hudsonius | reverse complement strand
AGGCTGACCTGGAATTCACTCTGTGGTCCCAGGTTGTCTTCATGCTCATGGGGATCTTCCTACCTCAGCCTCCTGAATGCACTACTGTGCCTGGCTGTTTTGTGTATGTGTATATTTCTTAGTTCTTTGGGGATTTTGCATTTTGGGTTATTTTATTGCTTGGATTTTCTGTTTGTTTTGTCAGCTTATTTTTAGAGACATGAAGTTCAGAAGTTACATGTTTGAGGTCGGAGCTCAAGGTGCCAGGTTGGCCTCTATTTTACTACCACCGTAGAATTCTAATAGCAGGAATGACCCAAGCTGGTGGATATGCTTGCTGTGTGCATGTCCTAGAAGCAAATAGACAACAATGGTGCTTTTGCTTCAATGATTGCTGATGGATAAATGAGCAAGGTTGGAATCAAGTATACTAGGCTTGTATTTAAGTGGGAGGGAGCCAGGCAGGGGTTAGGAGGATCGCTGTGAGTTTGAGGCCTGCCTGGAACTACAGAGTGAATTCCAGGTCAGCCTGGGCTAGAATGAGACCCTACCTTGAAAAAACAACAACAAATAAAGTGGGAGAGATGTAGAGTGGGTTAGGATGAGGACTGGTGCTAAGTTTGAAATCTGGGAGAGGAAGTAGGGATACCATTAGGTTGTACAGATAGTAAAGGTTGTTGAGGCTATGGAAGGTTGTAGTTATGGAGGACTAGTTATGGAAGGCTGTAGATAAGGAGGAGAGAATGTAGAAAATAGGTTATAAAGAAAGGGAGTTGTAGGAATTGTGCATGGGAAGAGCAATAGAGAGATTCCAAAAATTCACTAGATGGAGAAAAAAATAGAATTAAACCTAATTCCAACTGAAGACTGTACAAACAAAGCCATCATAGAATATAGACTCATGAGTGGAAATTTTTTTTAAGACACTAAGATGGGTATGGTGGCTCACACCTTTAATCCCAATAGTTGGGAGGCTGAGATAGGAGAATGCTGTGAATTTGAGGCCAGCCTTGGACTACTTACAGAGTGAGCTCCTGGTCAGTGAGCTCCTGCCTCAAAAAAATAAAGAAAAGAAAGGAAGGAAGAAAAGAAAAAAGGCTCTGAAAATTATATGTATATATATATGTATGTATGTATGTATGTATGTATGTATAATAGGCATGATGATGCTTGCCTTTAATCCCAGTAATTTGAAGGATGAGGTAAGAGGAGGCCAGCCTGGGCTACAGAGTGATTTCCAGGTTAGCCTGGGCTAGAGTAAGACACTACTTCAAAAAGAAAAGTTATCTTTTCCACGAGGACCCCTCCTTCCCCCCCCCCCAAGACAACTGGTGAAGAAAGCTAAACGCTGAGACACTGTTCATGTCGTGTTTAAACTTAGCTGAGTTCTTTTCAAGTTTGTTTTCACAGTTTACTAGGTTAAATAGTTTGCACTATTTTTGTAATAAATTCATGGAAAACCTAACAGTTACTTATTTTTGTTTTTTACTGTGTGTATATAAAATAATACTGAAAGTTTGGCATGGTGGTTTTTCACCTCCTTACATAGCCCCTAACATGCACAGAATGCTGTAAGCATGATGAAAAGATGGGAATGATATTTTATAAAGTTATTTTGTATGGTGTCAATTTTGTTTTGCCTCATAGTATGTCAGCAAAAATAAAATAAAACCCCTTATATTTATAATTGCAAAAAAGAAAAGTTAATCCTGACATAGAAATGCTTATAAAAGGGCAAAGTATATGAAATGTATATCACATCTAACAAGTCAGTATTTCTGTCTTGGTGGGATGGATTTTAATTATTTCCCTTCCCGAGATGTTTTCAAGAAACTTGTCTTGATATGGGAGTTACAATTAGCACTTCTAGTTCAGACCTTCATATCCAGATTTGGGGTATGTCTTGCCCTGGTGTAAATCAGCCCAGCTACCTTTTGGGATGAGTTTCTATGTCCCCTGTGTTGAGCCTGGTTCCCTCTTTAGACACTATGGGCTTGTCTGCTCTTTAAAAAAAATTAGACAAGGTTTTTCTCTGCTATGTAGCCCTGGCTAACTTTGAAAGGCAGCTATGCTAACCACTGTACCCACCAACACCTTGTCTGGCTAACTTTGATTTCTCAGAGATGCTCCAGCTTGAAGTGCTAGGATCATAGGTGTGTGCCACTACACGTGGCTTTTAATCTGTGTGTATGTGTGTTTTCAAGCAGAAAAAGAGAGGCAGAGTATGGGTGCTCTTTCCACTGCAAATGAACTCCAAATACATGTACCACTTTGTGCATCTGGCTTTACATGGATACTGGGAAATGACTGAGCCCTCTCTCCTGGCTGGCTTTCAATCTCTTTATTTCTTGAACCTGTAGATGGCCTCCACCTGGAATTTATGTTTCCATCAGAAGATCTACTATTACACATCCCTGCTATTTTCTTTCAGTGTAGGCCTCCCTATTGCTTTTTCTTCCCTTAGATCCACAGAGGGAGGCTCTGACACCATCTCTCTTGCTGGTGCTGAAGTGGGGTGGAGAACTAACACCTGATGGCCGAGTTCAGGCTGAGGAACTGGGGAGAGCTTTTCGCTGCATGTACCCTGGAGGCCAGGGTGAGTATTGGAAAATGTGAATATCTTGTAGGGCTAGGATTGGAGAATAAGGGAAGGGGAGGATGAAGGGACAAAGGCAGTAGAGAAGTCAACGAGGAATTAATGTTCTTTCTCCCGTGTGCATGTATATAATGGTCTGTTCCTGGTCCTTCCCCTTGCTGCAGGTGACTACGCCGGCTTCCCTGGTTGTGGGCTGCTTCGGCTCCATAGCACTTTCCGTCATGACCTCAAGATCTATGCCTCCGATGAGGGCCGTGTCCAGATGACTGCTGCTGCCTTTGCCAAGGTGCATCCTTCCACTGCTCTGGCATTTGTTAGGTAGTGAAGCAGAGTGGGAATTGTTTAAGGGTTTGCATGCCAACTCAGAGAACTTTGCTTGTATACTGAGAGAAGCTGAGAATGGATAGTTGATGGGTTAGGTCTCTTCAATCCAGTTCCCCATTGCACATCTAGGACACATAGGCCTAACATGTGGCTAGGAAGTGGAACTAATTGAGCTCGTGCTTCTCTTCCAGGGCCTCCTGGCTCTAGAAGGGGAACTGACACCCATTTTGGTACAAATGGTAAAGAGTGCCAACATGAATGGGCTCCTGGACAGCGACAGTGATTCCCTGAGCAACTGCCAGCACCGGGTGAAGGCTCGGCTGCACCACATTTTGCAGCAGGACGCACCCTTTGGCCCTGAGGACTATGATCAGGTCAGACTCTTCCTATTTCTGTGCCCAGTTACTCTGGATCCCAAATTCCTAAAATTCTAAATCATAGTGATCAATACAATAGCACTTACTGTGTCACTGTTGACAAGAGATAATGTGTTTAAGTCACTGTTTTAGGTGAATTAAACACATTATCCCATTTAATCTGTAGAGCAACCTTTTGAGATAAATACATGTCAACAATTCTCTTATCCACACTTTTAAAACTTAATAACATTTTTTATAAGTTTGGCATCAAGGCAGCCGAACCTGACATGACTATTTAGAATCCTTGTTTTTCCTACTTAGTGTAAATAGCCATGCATTTTGCTGCAGAATATTAATGTGTTTTGTTGTGCCCTAGGCTGGGCTGGGTATGTCATATGCCATATGGCATATGCACTGTTTTAATCCCAAAATTTCTCAGTTCTAAAATCCAGCTGATTTCAAGGCTTGGGAGTAGAAGAATGTTTTAGTTATCTATCACTGTAAAAAACTATCTTCAGAATTAGGAATTTAAAACAACCAGTGTATTTTCTCACATCTGATTCTGCTTGTGTTCTCTTCTAATCTCGTAGTCAGGTATTGATGAGGGCTGGAGCCATCTGGAGACTGGACTAGAATTCCGGGGTGACTGGCTCCTTCTTTGCTGCTTTCCCTATAATTTCAGGGCCTATCCTCTCACAGGTTGTGCTTTTTTGCTTGTTGGCTTGTTTTTTTTTTTTTTTTTTTTTTTTTTTTTCTTTTTTCGAGGTAGGGTCTCACTCTAGCCCAGGCTGACCTGGAATTCACTCTGTAGTCTCAGAGTGGCCTTGAACTCATGGTGATCCTCCTACCTTTGCCTTCTGAGTGCTGGGATTAAAGGTGTGCACCACCACGCCCGGCTTATTGGCTTGTTTTGTTTTTCCATGTGCTTTGTGCAGGTAAATTTGCTAAGTGAAAGCTTAGAGCTCACCCAAGCAGACACCAGAGCTTGCCAGCTTTCTTTCTTTCTTCATTACTTTGTTTTGTTTTTTGAGGTGGGGTCTCGCTCTAGCCCAGGCTGACCTGGAACTCATTATGTAGTCTCAGGGTGGCCTCGAACTCACAGCAGTCCTCCTCCTACCTCTGCCTCCTGAGTGCTGGGATTAAAGGCGGGTGCCACCATGCCCAGCTCACTTTCCTTCATTCTTTCTACTTTCTTTTTATTTATTTTTTGATGTGTGCATGTATGTGTGCACATGTGTGTGGTATGCGATGTGATATATACATGTAGTGTATGCAAGTGTGTGTGCCCCTGTGTGCATGCCAGAGGAGAATGTCAGGTGTCATCCTCTGGCTTGTTGTCTCTCACTCAACCTCATGCTGCTGTTTTCACAGTCAACAAATCCCAGCAATACTCTGGTCTTCCCCCCACCCCCCCCCCCCCCCCCCCCGCAGTTACAGACTTGCCTAGGTGGCCATGCCTAGCTGTTTATGTGGGTGCTAGGGAATCAGTGTCAGGTTCTCTCAAGCACTCATAAATGCTAAGCCATCTCCCCTTTCTTTTCATTTTTTAAGACAGGGTCTTATGTTGAACTTGTAGTGATGCTCCTGCCTCAGCCTCACAAGAGCTAGGATTACATGAGACACCACACCCAGTTTTGAAGCTTCCCAGCTTTCTTTTTATTTTTATTTTTATTGTTTTTGCTTTCTTTTTTTTTTAATGTTGTTGTTGTTGTCATTGTTGTTTCTCTAGCCCAGGCTGACCTGGAATTCACTCTGTAGTCCTAGGCTGGCCTTGAATTCATGTCTATCCTCCTACTTCTGCCTCCCTCCCCAGTGACAAGATTAAAGGAGTATCACCATGGCCAACCTAAATTTTTTAAATTTATCTATTTATTTATTTGAGTGTGTACACACATGTATATATGTATTCGTGTGTGAGTGCAGGTGAGAACATGCCATGTCATGCATATGGAGGTCAGAGGAAAACTTTTTGTTGGTTGGTCCCTGACTGTCCACCTCACTCTGTTATTGTTTATTCTGCTATGCCCACTGGGAGATTCTGAGAAATTCTCCTGTCTTCGCCTTTATTTGGGTTCTGAGGATTGAACTTGGGTACTTAGGCTTGAGAGTCAAG
This sequence comes from Zapus hudsonius, assembly GCA_004024765.1. Lineage (NCBI taxonomy): Eukaryota > Metazoa > Chordata > Mammalia > Rodentia > Dipodidae > Zapus > Zapus hudsonius. The sequence continues at coordinate 80,739 of PVHP010001522.1, read as the reverse complement.
TGCTTTACTCACTAAGCCATCTCTCCAGCCCTGTTTCCCAGCTTTATTAAAGCAAAGACCCAAAATTAGCATAGCATAAGATTGGTAATTTTGGGCTAGAGAGATGGTTCAGTAGTTAAGGCTCTTGCCTGCAAAGCCTAATGACCCAGGTTTGATTCCCACTTAAAGCCAGGTGCACAAAGTGGCACATACATCTGGAATTTGTTTACAGAGGCTGGAGGTCTTGGCACACCGGCCCATTTGGTCTCCTTCTTCCTCATATGGTGGCACATGCCTTTAATCCCAGGACTCAAGAACAAAGAGGTAGGAGAATTGCCATGAGTTCGAGGTCAGCCTGAGACTACATAGTGAATTCGAGGTCACCTCAGAAAAAAAGATTGGTAATTTTTATTGGAAAAGCAGTCACTGGGCCAGCCCAGATTCAAGGGGAGTGAGGGAGAAAAAAAAATTCATGGTCTTTGGCTGAAGAGATGTCTCAGAGGTTAAGGCACTTGCTTCCAGTGCCTAAGGCTCCGGGTTTAATTCCCCAGGACCCACATAAGCCAGACCCACAAGGTGGTGGCCCTGGTGCTTGCGCTCTCTCTCTCTCTCTCTCTCTCTCTCTCTCTCTCTCTCTCTCTCTCTCTCTCTCTTTCTCTTTCTCTGTATCTCTGCTTGAAAATGAATAAATAAAATATTTTTTTAAAATTCATGGTCTTTAATCCACCACAAGAGCTGTTAGAATTGCTCTACCTTTCTTCTGTTTTACAGAGGAGAAGCCTAGGTGCTAAAGAATGTAAACAGCCTTTTCACAGTCAGGCAAATAGTATGAATCCCAGGAGTCCAACTCTGGAGCCCTGGCCATTAACTGCTATAGTAGTTAGCACTGCCTATTAGTATTAATCACAGTAGGTGCCGTTACCCAATGTGTTCATCCCTTTTCCTGGGTATCTAGGCTACAGTTGACAGACAGTGGTTTTCCATTATGCTGTACTTCATTTTGATAGGTTCCTTTAAACAATTATTTTTTGCTGGGTGCACATTCTCTCTCTACCTGGTATGGTGGTGCATGCCTTTAATCCCATAACTCAGGAGGCCAAGGTAGGAGGGTTGCTGTGAGTTTGAGACCACCCTGAGACTATATAGTGAATTCCAGGTCAGCCTGGGCTAGAGCAAGACCCCGCCTCGAAAAACCAAAACAAACAACCAAGCAAATTATATATCTATATATATTTGATTGTACTTAAGCCATTTATAGTTTATTAGCCTTATGTACATTAACATTGTCTATTTCTGCTAGGTTCTTAAATGAACTAAGTATTTGAACATACTGCTGTGTTCTTGTCTGAGCATGACTTAATAAGGGACATACTTTTGCTCCTATATTTTCCAATCCATTGCTCACTATCAAATCCAGAAAGTCCAGGGCTACTTTCCTTTCTGTATGCTTCCTTTTGCTAGTAAGAATGATACCTGGGGGTTGAGGAAATGGCTCAGTGGGTAGGAGTGGGTACCAATACTAAGCAACTGTAAGGGCCTGAGATAGCCCGAGTTCAATCTTTAGCATGCATATAAAAATCTGAGTGTGGCCACACACGCTTATAATCCAAGTTCTGTTAAGAGCGGAGATAGGAAAATTGCTGGGGCCCACTGTTCAGCCAGTCTAACTAAAAATGGCAGTTCAATGAGAGAGACTGTCTCAAGGAACACGTAGGCAAGTGATAGAGAATCCCCGATGTTCCCCTCTGGCTTCTGCCTGTGTGTACAGAGTGTGCTCCTCTGACATGCCTGCATGCATACACTTGCACACACAAACTTACTACACACATATGCCAAAGGAAAAAAAGAGAGAATAAAATTTGTGAGGCCTTAGGCAGAATTGTGTATTCATTTTACTTTTCTCTCTCTGTGACTGTCCTAAAAGCTTGGACGGGACTAGTCCTGAGGCAGTACCACCAGGACTCAGGATCACTGTGAGTTTGAGGCTAGCCTGGGCTACAGAGTGAGTTCCAGATCAGTCAGGGTTAAGAGTGAGACCCTGCCTCAAAAATCGAACCAAATGGAACTGAACCATAAATACACCATAACTATAACCATAACCACACCCTAAACAAAACATTGTGTGGAGATTTTGAGAAATTCTGGCTCAATCATTATTCAGAATTTTCCACTACAGCCTCTAAGAAAAGTACTTAAGTACGGTTTATTTTCCTTGGACCCAAAGATTTTTTTAAAAACAAAATGTTTTTTTAAAATTTTATTTGAGAGAGAGAAACAGACAAAGAGAGAGTATGGGCACCTCAGGGCCTCCTGCTACCACTGCAAACAAACTCCAGACACATATGTCACTTTGTGTATCTGGCTTTATGTGTGTACCGGAGAATCGAACCCATGCCATTGAGCTTTGCAAGAAAGCATCTTTAGCTGCTGAGCCCTCTCTCCAGTCCCTTCCCACTTCTATTTAGATGTCTTCTTTGCTTTTATCCTCTTTCATCATTCATTTCAAAATGTTGATGGGCCCAATAGTGGGCAGGTCTGATGTAGAGACAGATGCTGTGGGTTCATGAGTGAAATGGCCACTTCATGTCCCAAAGATTTCTCCACACACACACACACCCCGCCCCAAGGAAGGGTCTCACTTTAGCCCAGGCTGACCTGGAACTCACTCCAGGCTGGCCTCAAACGTGTGGCAATCCTCCTATCTCTGCCTTCCAAGTGCTGGGATTAAAGTTGTGCACCACCACACCTGGCTTCATTGTCTAGAAGCACTCTGGCTCTTATATTCTTTCTGTCCCTCTTGGCAATGTTCCCTGAGCCTTGGAGGGTGTGGTAGAGGTTGGATTCCAAGTCTTTTAGGATTGGCCCCTCTTAGATTACTATTTGGTGAAGGCCCTAGAGCTACCAGTATGCCCAGTAGCCTGAGAGTACTAAAGTGAGCCAACAGGTAGATCTGTATTGTAGGCAGTCTCTGCAATAAGATGAAGAGTCTGGTAAATTGTCACTGAACCTATTCTGCTTCTCTTATCTCTATTCCTCATAGCTGGCTCCCACTGGAAGCACTTCTCTGCTCAATTCCATGACTTTAATCCAGAATCCTGTGAAGGTCTGTGATCAGGTATTTGCCCTGATTGAAAACCTAACCCACCAGATCCGGGAACGAATGCAGGAACCCAGCTCTGTAGGTGAGTGTGAATACTATTGCTTTTGTCTAAGGTCTTAAGTATGGATGCATTTCCCAGGCACTCCTTGATCCTTATGCTTGAGACAAGGCATCCTTATCTCTCTGGTTCTATTCCAGACTTCCTAGAGTCTTTAGTTGTCAGTCAAATCTGGCTCTATGTGACTGCCTGTCTGCTTGCCTTCCTCCCAGACCTGCAGCTCTACCACAGTGAGACGCTCGAGCTAATGCTACAGCGTTGGAGCAAGCTGCAGCGTGACTTTCGACAAAAGAGCGGACGCTATGATATCAGTAAGATCCCTGATATCTATGACTGCGTCAAGTATGATGTGCAGCACAATGGAAGTCTGGGGCTTAAAGGCACAGCAGAGTTGCTACGTCTTTCTAAGGCACTGGCTGATGTGGTCATTCCCCAGGTTTGTCTCTCACAAGGATCCAGGTTGGGATGATGGCTTTGGGGAAGAAGGAAGGAGAGGAAAGGTGAAAAAGAGGGTTGATTTGGGAACAAGGCAAAGGAATTGAGTTATTACAATACTTGGGTACACTCTAGCTTTTGGTAAGTACTAAGGCTGATCAAGGAGACACACAGAGAGAGGGGATGTGATGGGCAGGAAAAAAGGTCCCAGACCTGGAATGAAAACAGACCTAGATTTGGAGGCTGGAAGCATAGAGCAAGAGGAAACAAGAGTCACCGGTACTTATTCCTGGTCTATGGTTCTTAGGAGTATGGAATTAGTCGGGAAGAGAAAATGGAAATTGCTGTTGGCTTCTGTCTTCCACTATTGCGGAAAATACTACTTGACCTGCAGAGAACCCACGAGGATGAGTCTGTCAACAAGCTACATCCCCTGTGAGGGAGGGCTGGGAGGGGAGCTGGATGGAGGGAGGGGCGTGTTGGGAGCCCTGGGGGAATCAAGGCTGGGACAGCTTAGGGAATCAAGAAGAGAAGGGATCCTGGGATGGAGAGTACAGAAGTCTTTGGGGTTGAAGGAGGGAGCCTGAAGAAGGGCAGAGAGGATTATGTGATTATGTGTGTGCCTGATATAACTCTTGTCTTAGGTACTCCCGTGGAGTGCTTTCCCCAGGGCGCCATGTTCGAACACGCCTCTATTTCACCAGTGAGAGTCACGTTCACTCCTTGCTCAGTGTCTTTCGTTATGGAGGACTTCTTGATGTAAGGGCTCTCCTTTTTCTTGAGCCTATGAACCCTTCCCAGCATCCGTCTACTCTCCTCCTCATGCTTCTTTTTTTTCTGCAAACTTTTACTATTCTCCTCAGTTCCCATTCCTTTACTCATCCTTGGGCGCTGGCTTACTTCTTCTTGTGTTTGGTAGGAGACACAGGATGCGCAATGGCAGCGAGCTTTGGCTTACCTTAGTGCCATCTCAGAGCTCAACTACATGACCCAGATAGTCGTCATGCTCTATGAGGACAACACACGGGTGAGGAGCAGACAGGGTGGGATAAGGAAAGGACCCTCCTTTCTACTGTCATTTAAGACAATAACAACCTTCTTGTAGGACGGTCTTCATGTGTCCTCTGACTTGGACTCCACAATGGTGGTTCTAGCCATGCCCCCTGCTCTCTCTCTGTAGTGTAGTAAATAAATTGTTTTCTCTTTGAAAACAAAGCAAAATGGACAGCTAGACATGGTACCTTGACACAGTATGGCCCAAAACATCTAGAAGGGTCTTATAGAAAATTTGTTTTGGGTTGATTTTTTTTAGAGATAGCCTAGAGCACAACTGTGCATTGAAGTATAGAATTTAGGACAATGTTATGAGTCTTATTCCCTGTAAAACAGTTATAGATATACACCTTGTACATCTATTGCCACACAGCTGTCTTTAATGTGCTACTGTGTACACCATAGCAAAGGTGAATTCCATAGCAAAGATGGATGGCAAGGGTTGTAGAACTGGAAGTTTGACAAATGGAGGGAGGTGAATAATGAGATCTTATAACAGATCAACCCTAGAGGATGGCAAGATCCTGAGACCTCAATCCAAGGAGGTTGTATCCTTTTGAGTTCCTCTCTGTTGTTCCTGCCTCACCTCCCTTTATCTGGTGATGCCCCTTAGGACCCTTTATCAGAGGAGCGGTTCCATGTAGAGCTGCATTTCAGTCCTGGAGTGAAAGGTGTTGAAGAAGAAGGCAGTGCCCCAGCTGGCTATGGATTCCGCCCAGCCTCTTCTGAGGTAAGTTTAGGGGCTGAGATTTGGGATTGAAGTACTTAGAAACCAAGTGGTGGGAAACTGGGAAACAGTACAGGGTAGTAAAGGGGTTGGAAAGGTTGGAATTAGGAGAATAGTAGTCATTAATGTCTCTCCTTTCTGCCTGTGATTAAATAGAACGAGGAGATGAAAACAGATCAAGGCAGCATAGAGAACCTGTGCCCAGGGAAGGCATCAGATGAGCCAGACCGGGCATTGCAGACCTCACCCCAGCCTGCTGAGGGCCCTGGCCTCCCGAGGAGATCACCCCTCATTCGTAACCGAAAAGCTGGCTCCATGGAGGTAATGAGATGGGTGTGTTAGGGAAGAAGACAATGGGGTGGGTGTACTCAAAGGACATAGCCATGTATCTTCTGAAGGACAACCCCCTTGCTCGCTTCCTTCATCATCCGTCTATCTATCTATCATCTATCTAGATGCTTCCCTTCATCTCCTTCACAGGTTGTCCCCAGTAGAGCTGCTTTAAGCTGCCTGCCACATCTAATACTAAAGAGTTGCCAGTGAGGGGGCCTGGGAGACAAGGGGCTTTTGCTTGTTTTTGTTTTTGCTTGTATGTCTTACTGATCCCAGAGCTCTGGGATTATTTTTTGCAAGCTCTGGCAAGTTTCAGGTCTCTGCTCCCTGACAGGACAGATTACAGAGGCCATGTGGCCATACCCAGATGTTTATGTGGGTGTTTGAGATGGAATTTGAGAGTCTCTCAGGCTTCCTCAGGCCTCATGATTTCTCAGGACGTGTTCCTAACCACTGAGTCATCTCTCCAGCCTCAGATAAGGGTTTCAGATGATAAAATTGAGGGCTCTGGGTAAATTTGAAAAGGCAATTCTTTAGATGGAAACTGCGTACATGCTGGGCTGATATCCCAGCCTGATTCTTAGAAGCTGTGTGACCTTGCCCAGGTAACTTCTCTAAGCCTCATGGCTTTTTTTTTTTGTATCTGTAAGATATGAATACTATCTACTTTATAGATACTTTAAAAGTAATTATAGCAATGATATAATTGATATTATAAGCCTGCCATCTCTCCAGTCCCAATAACGCTGTCTTTCAAAAATCTTTTTATTGACAGTTTGCATAATTATAGACAATAAACACGATAATTCCCTCCCCACTCCCTCTCAATTAGTCTCTATTTTGCTTTGATATCATCATCTTTCCCTCCCATTTTGAAGGTCTTATGAAGGTAGTGTCAGGCATTGGGAAGTCATGAATATCAAGGCCATTTTGTGTATGGAAACTTGCATTATAAGCAGTCCTTCCTTTGGCTCTTACAGTCTTTCCACCACCTCTTCCACAATAGATCCTGAGACTCAGGAGATGTGATAGAGATGTCCTGGTGCTGAACACTCCACTGTAATTTCTTCTCAGCACTATGGCGTCTTTTGAGTTATCCCAGTAGTCACTACTATCTGAAAAGAGAAGCTTCTCTAGCCAAAAGTGAGAATAGCATTATTATATGGGCATGCACATTTGAAAAACAGTGTTCATAAGGCATTTTGGTAGGCATAAGATATATGTTTAGCTAGATAACAGCAGGCATTACTCCCCTAGGTCTCATGACCTCGCAGACCATAGACTTTTGACTAGGTCTTTAGAACCAGGCATGTATTCTCTTATATGGAGCAGGCTTCCAGTCCAATTAGAGAACAGTTGGTTTCCCCTATAACAGACATGCTATTATTACACCAGTTAGTTCATTTGGCCTGGCTGGCCAATCTTAAGGCTTGTAAGGTCTAATGCTGTTCACCACCATTGACAATTTCTCTCTCCCATAGGGCTGTATGCAGCCCTAGCTTTTTCCAGCTTTCTGTCAGCTGGTTAACAGGGAGGGTGCTTCCAACTCAGCTCCAGCTTGATTTCCCAGTGACCTGAAGTCCCAAGTATGTGTGGTCTTGAGCAATAGTGTCTTACCATCTCTTGGTGGGCAACCAAGAACCTTGGGAATGGCCTGTAATGTCCAATAACATTCTCTTGAGTGTCACTGTTGAATGTCATTTGATTTATCTCTGTCTCAGAGACTTAGATATTTTGGTATTTGGATATTGCACTAACTCCATTCACTTGGCTCTGTGATAGGCCTATATCTTAGGGATATCTCAGAAGAATCTGTAATAGCTTCCAGAAGTTCATCCAGAAGTTTCCAGTTCAGATTTTGGAGAAGGCTAAGAAAATAATCTGCAGTCTCTTTTCAGAATCATCCTTTATTTCCTGGTTGTTCTAATGTGCAATTGGCATTTTGAATCTTCACAGTTTCTTTAGGTAGGATATTCATTATTTTCTATCTGAGTTATAGATGTAACTTGATATCCACATACTCTATACACCCTACAGATTAGTATGAAATAGGTCAAATGGACAGAATGACATTTAAACTTCCATCGAGGGGACTGCTCTTCCACCTCTAAATCTCTTTCCATTCACATGGTCTGCTAGTCTTCCTGGCACTGTTGTGTCTTTTCTTCTGATTTAAGCACTGGAGACATTGACTAGAGAGCAATCACCATACATTATCTCTCAGACTCTATGAGATTGTCGTCTCTGGGAAAGTTTTCTTGAGTAAGATAATTTTTTCCTTGTGGTGCTAGGCATCAAATACAGGGCCTCAGACATGCTAGGCAACTATTTTACCACTGAGCTGCATTCTTTTTATTTATTTTTAATTTTGAGACAGGGTCTCACTGAGTTATCAAGGCTGGCTTTGAACTCACTCTAGCCCTTGCAGACTTTGAATTCATGAACTTCCTACCTCATCCTCCCAAGTAGCTGAGATTATAGGCCTGAGCCACTATGCCTGACTAACCTTTCTGTTAAAATCATATTCTTTTCTTTCATTTACAATTGTTGCTTATCCAGGATGTTGGCTGCCCAGGAGAGGATCCTCAGATTTGTTGGGAGATTTTCTGTTCCTTGGTCATACAACCTTAAATGTTAATGTTTCCTGTCCTTGAATTGTCTTATCCTTATCAGTGACACCACCTCATCCTTCTTCTCTTGTCATCTCATACTCGTGAATTATTTTAGATTACAAAACCTGTGACCTTCATATCAGCTGTGCCCTATGTGGCCATCTTCTCTGACTCTCTAGCTCTGCCCTATGGGTACTAGGGCATTGGACGCTTGGGGGCCAAAGGAGCCTTGACCGGCTTTTCACCCGGTCTAATTGCAGGTCATGAACATGCAGTGCACGGGGAACCTGGACCTGATCCCTTTGAGGGGACGGCGCCGCCGGAGGTCAGGAGACCTCCCCCGGCCTTCCCCAGCCATCAGCCTACAGCCCCGGGCTGTGTCCACCACTCACCTGGCGTCCTGCACACAGGTGTCCCTTCCTGCCTTGCCTTCCTCTCCTGCTTCTGTCTTTGCCTTTTGGGATATAGGAATGTAGAACAGTGTCTAGGTGGGGTGTGTGTATGTCGGGGGGTTGTGTGATTGACCCTCATGGGCATTTGAAGGAATCCATTTCATGTGTCTACAAGAGTAATAGTTGGAGGTTAGGGCTTCTTGGTTTATATAAGAAGCCTAGTATGGTTGCGGTAGGTCCAGCTGTGCCATGGGGGGAAAAAAGAATGGCCAGATTTTATTTGTGGCTGAACCATTGTGATTGGCTTTCTGGATCCTAGGAAGGGACAGGTAAGATTAGGGAGCCCCACTCTGTGAGAACTAGGAATAGTGAGATAAGAATTCCTCAGATTTGGGGTGAGAGGACCACAAGGAACAGCATTTTGGAAATGTAAGTGACTTCTAGCATGGAAGGATTCCGTGGATCGTTTTCCCTGCAAAGTGCGCTTTCTGTTCCCTTTTTATTCCTCTTCTCCCACAAAAATTCTTTGGTTCTTCTAAACTTTCTGATTCTACTTGGCTTTGTAGGGGCAAATTCAGGACCTGGGTTTGATACTTCTGTATTGAGGTGGCAACATGATTAATGCAGAACCCTTTTTCTCCAGGTGCTTTCTGAGACGTCGTCCTCAAGGCCTGGTGGCTACCGGCTCTTTTCATCTTCACGGCCACCAACAGAGATGAAGCAGAGTGGCCTAGGTATGGTTTTCCAGCATCTTTCTTTCTCTCTGTCTGTCATTCAGAGTTTTATTGTGGGAAATCTTCATCATGGGAGCTGGGACCATCCACTCAGTGGAACTGTTCAGTGGGGGAGGATGAAGTGGGGGAAGCCATAGATAGGATTGAAACTGGATCTCAGATGATTGTTTCCATCCCAGGAGAGTGTTGGTCTTCTGGTTTTCTCCACCAACCCCATTTCCCTGGCTGAAGGGCGTTTTTCTGGCTTTCCCTCTCATTGCTTATCTGTCCCTCCAGTCTAGCCCAGACCTTAAGGGGCCTTGGAGACTCTGAACCTTCAGAGCTATATAAATAGAGGTACTTGTGACCCCATCCATAACTGTCATATTTCTCTATGGAGAACTTGTAGTGTGTCTTCCTCTGAAGCCTGTGTTTTTCATATCCCTGCTCTGCCTCCCACCCCTGCCTCCATGCCCTTTCCTCCTTCTTGTCATAATCCTGTAACTTTTTCCTTTCCTTCCGGAAGCTTGAGGGACAAATTTGAGACTGTTGTAGTAGCAGAGGCTTCTCAGGACTTTGAGGGAATGTTTCTTGATTTTTTTTGATCCCTGGAAAGGGGTGGAGAATGTCATTCAACCTTTTCTAAGAACACAGTCAGCAGGAAGGACCAAGTCTCAGAGGGTATTGTATTCTTTGGGAGGGGCAGGTGGTTCTTGGGAGGGGCTGTCTCTGAGCCAGTAACTAGAACTAGAGGTCCCAGAAGACTGTGTGCGGTCTGAATTTGTTTCCCTGGCTCTTTTTTTTTTTTTGTTTGTTTTTGAATCTTATTCTCTCTTTTAAAATTTCTCATTTTCCTAATTTCTTTGTCTTTAGTGCCTAATTTCTTGGTCCTAAAATAGTTAGCATTTGGACCAACAGAAGGGAAAAGTGTTTTGATAACTTTGGCAGGCTAATTTTATGAGAGTGGTTGCCTTCTAGATCCCCAAAATAAGATAGTTTGGGGCATGAGGAATAAAATGTGGACTTCTTTTTCCCAGATGCACTAGTACACATGATCTTAGCCAGGCCAAGAAATGATAAGCCTCAGTAAAGAATAGGTTTCAGAAAGGCTGAAGCAGTGGATATGTGTGTCTGACCCAGTTAAGTGGGAGTCTTTTCAAGAATAAGGCATAAGATGCAGTGATGTGCCTGCAGTCCCAGCTACAGGGAGGTGGCTGAGGCAGGAGGAACCCTCCCTTTAACCCAGGGATCCATGGCCAGCATGGGCAATGTAGTGAGACCACATTTCAGAATATTGAAGAAGTAGGGCCACACAACTGGTGGACGATGGTAGGGGTTCAGGTGAGGCCCACCCTCTGAGGTGATCTGAGGTCTAAGCAGAGCAGGGTTGGCATGGCTGCACCAGAGGAAGTAATATAGGACAGATCTTGGGGTAGTCAGGATATCACCAGCTACTTTAGCTTCTCTGAGGAAAAGCAGACATATTTGCAATGCACATTATTCTCTGCACCCTCTTTAGAGCCTATTTGGGCATGAAAGTAGGGGAAGTTGCTGCATAAAGAGGTTCGGATCTCCAGGGTAAAGGTCGCTTACCACCTGAGCTTTCTGACTTCTCTGGTGCCCTGAAATACTAGGGCCCTGTTCTCTGTGGGCTAAAGGGAAACTGGCCTCTTCTCCACCTAGCTCCTCTATTAATCTTAAGTCCCCAGCCAAACCCAGGGACGTGACTAAGGTGGATTTGTTTTTTGGTTTGTTTTTTTGAGGTAGGGTCTTGCTCTAGCCCATGCTGACCTGGAATTTACTATGTAGTCTCAGGTGGCCTCAAACTCACAGCAGTCCTCCTACCTCTATTTCCCGAGTGCTGGGATTAAAGGCCACCACACCTGGCCTTGACTAAGGTGGATTTGGAAGTAGAGGGGCAAACCCCAAGAATCAAGATGTCAGTCTTATTTCTTTCTGATCACTCTGTCCTTGTAAGCATGCAGAAAGGGCCACGGCCTTCCAACTAGACTCTAGATCAGATATTGAGGACGGGGGAATGTCCTGAGTTATTTTTTCAGAGACTTTAAATTTTATTTACTCCTCTAATTGGCAAATATTTTTTGCTATCTTTGGATTTGTGTGTGTGGCAACTGGTTTTGATCAAGAGACAAAAAACAGTAAACTTTTGAGAGCAGAAAAAGAAAAAAGCCCATGTCTTCTTGTTGTTTCCCGCTTTCCTTGTTAGTAGGGTTAGCACACAGCCGGCATGTTCTGCATTTTGAGCAGCTGGTTTGTCACATACCCTCCAACTTGTGTTCATCTTGATTTCTGAATCTATGAAGTTTCTCTATGAAAAGGTTTTTTTCAATTGATCTTTTAAAAAATATTTTTATTATTTATTTATTTGTAAGCAGAGAGAGATAGAAGAGAGACAGATAGAGAGAACAGGCATGCTAGGACCTCCAGCCCCTGCAAACTAAGTCCAGATGCATGTGCTACCTTGTGTATCTGGCTTTCCATGGGTTCTGGAGAACCAAACTTCTTAGGCTCTGTAGGCAAGCACCTTAACCGTTGAACCATCTCTCCAGCCCTGATCTTTCTTTTTAAACTGGTCTTCATGGTAGGAGACCTAGATTCAAGTCCTCCTTCACTTTTAACATATTATGTGATCATGGACAAGAGAGAATCCTTTTGGATCTCTGTTTCTTCATTTATAAAATGAGAAAGTTAGCTGGACATGATGGCTCTTGCCTATAATCCCAGCACTGGGAAAACTAAAAGTAGGAGGGTTACCATGAGTTCAAGGCTAGCCAGGGCTACAAGTCAGCCTGGGGTAGAGTGTACCTCTGATTTTAAATGAACAACAAAAAAAACATAAATAAATATGAGAAATTCGAACTAAATGGTCTCTGAGTTCCTTTCAGCTTTGGAAGTACAATTTTCATTCTTGGGAAAGGTAGAAGGCCTTGAAGGATGGGGATGTAGAATGAAGAGTTGGATGCCAGCTGAGTGCTCAGAACCCAGCCTCTAGTCTCATTCAAAGCTTTTTCTTTTAAAACCTATAAGGGACTAGATTTCTGGGTTTCTCAAATTCCATATCCAGGGTAAAGGGCACTGAATTAAATGTAGGGAGACCTAGAGGATTTTACATATCATTTTAGAGTTGAGAGCACCTGGAGAGCCCAGCCATTCTTAGCAGCCTTGAGAGCTCTAATGTGACTAACACTGTTTGTAGTGGCCTCTTGTCGCTGCTGTGTAGATCTTCAGAAGCTTGCCCAGTTTGGCTATGGACAGTAGTGAACGCTCTCCATGGTATGTGGAGTGGCCACATTGTGGTGGCGCTGAATGGCTATGTGTGTTTCTTCATGTTGTCCTGTAAAGTTTAATGTATTTCTGTGTGCAGCTTTATGTGGCTACTAATACACTCCCGGCCTTGCAGGCTCACAGTGCACAGGGCTCTTCAGCACCACAGTGCTGGGTGGCTCCTCCAGCGCTCCGAATCTTCAGGACTACGCCCGCAGCCATGGCAAAAAGCTCCCACCTGCCAGTCTGAAGCACCGAGATGGTATGTGGGTGGGTTTGGGGGGACAGCTCTTTTTTTTTATTTTTGCTTGTCTCCCAGCAAGCGTACAGCTCCGAAGCTATTCATGCTTAAGATGGTGCTGAGTGGCCTTCTAAGTTTTCTTCATCAGTAACAGATAGGAGAAGGAACCTGGATGCCTCCCACCCCTCCATTTGCATTCCCTCTCACCATACAAATACTACTTATTTATGCTTATCATAACCCTCATAATCTCCACATACAGCCTTGCTGCATCAGTTTGTACTCTTTCCTGGAGTCTGGCCTGTAGGGGTAAGGAACAAGAGCGTGATCCATGCTCAGGAGGAATGCAGTGGAATCTTGATTAAATTCCTGGAAATCACATTTAGGGATGCAGAAGTTGCTTGGCTAAGGTAGAAAAGATGATATGGAAGATGGGGGGAAGGATGGAAGTTTCTGTGCAGATTTTATTTCCAAAAGGCCAGGAAGCGAACATGGTGATGAATTAGTGTTATTTTGTGGGGCTATATTATGGAAGAGATGACACCCATTACTAAGAGATTACACCAAAGGAAATAAATGAAATGTCTTCAGAATTCCAAGGGGTGGGGATAAGACCAGGACATATAATGAGTTAAAATATGGAATACACTGTGGGCAAATTCCAGAGCAGAGGGTGGGCACAGGGGTGGGTATAATCCCCATGATGTCTTTTCTCCCCAGAGCTCTTGTTTGTCCCGGCCGTAAAACGATTTTCTGTGTCGTTTGCAAAGCATCCGACTAACGGTACGTTTGCTTGTGACTCAGCATCATTCCTCCTCATCATGTCACTTCCAGACACTTAACCTCTGAGTTCTGACACTGACTTTGCCTCTTCCTCCACTGTGTTGACACCTGCTTTCTCTGAATGAGCCCCTCACTAAATGTCCCTTTCCCTTGTGACATCCTTAGCCTTGGCTGTAGCCTGGCTGACATGTCCATGTGGCATCTCAGGGTCTGACTTCCATAATCACGACCATCACCATTATGTCACCTTTGTCATCGCCACCACCAAAATACTAGTTCTAACCTCCCTTTTCTGTCACATGACTGCCAGGCGGTGTCCAGGCTCCCCTTCTCAGAAAGAGAGCAGAACTGCCTAGACTGGGCTCATTTCTTCTCTCCTTCCCACCTCAGTTGATGGAATTGTGAACTTCCTGTTTAACTCTCCAGCTCCTCCCATGGGGTGGATGAAAAGAATTTACAAAAGAAGTTTGTTCCTCTTTTGGAGCAATATTGCAGTTTCCAACTCCCAAGCCTACTCATAAGGGCTTTGGCTTTGAATATCTCCATATTTCTATCTCCATGTTCCTGTGTCCTACCATTTTGTGTCCTGTGTATGGCTCTTGTGTTTCTGACATCTGCTTTGTGTTACTACTAACCTACTGCCTGGGCTTAGAGAACAAGAGCCCAGATTGCTTTGGGATAAAAGGAAAAAGAAAGAAGTAGGAGGTAGTAGGTAAAGGAGAAAGGATGAAAGTGCTGAACCTTGAGGTTTTCTTTCCCTCTCTCCCTTTTTATTTTTTTTTTGGTAGAAGGATTGGTGTTTGGGGTTGAACTCAGGGCCATATGTATGCTAACTACATGCTGTGCCACTGAGCTAGACCCGAAGCCTCTGCATCTTGAGTCTAAACACAGTTTCCATGAGGCCTTAGCCTGCCTGTGGCAAAGCTATATCAGAGAAGCTAGAAGTAAAGAGTTGAGTTTTCTTTGGGAATCTTGGGGGAATGCATTGTATTTAAGAATGTTGAATGGGTCTGGGTACATCATACCCTGAAGGGTAATGGTCTCTTTGGCTGGTAAACCCCACAAAGAAGAACAAAGACTCACTCCCTGTTGAGCTTTCCTCCTTTGTGTCCTTCCTTTTCTCTGCATTATATCTTATCCAGTTTTGTTAGATATGGTTTTCTTCTGTTCAAGAGCTAAGACTCTCAGAGGGAGTAAAATTACCCTGGCTTCCTGGCTATAAAATCTTCATCTGCTGATCTGCTGCCAAGCCAGTGGCAGGGGCTAGATTTTAGCCTAGTCAGCTCACACATGTCCTCTAGGCACTGCTGAAATCTCTCCTAGTTTGAACAGCCTTATTTTCCATATTATCCCTATGCTTAGGCTGTGGTAGAGTCTCCATCCAAAATGACATATCTGTGCCTACTCATGTAGCTTCAAGCCTTTCTGGCCTGTACATGCTGCAATCATCCCAGACTAGAACCTTATGTACCAACCCCAAGACTGAGACTTGGACTTTGGGTCCATAATGTAGACCAGGAGGTTGGACCCCTAAAATTAGAGCTAAATCACATATCTCCTAGTTTCTTAGGTGCTATAAGAAAAAACCCAAGTTCATAAAAAGATCCTCAAACCTGTATCTCCAGTTCTCGAAACCTTGGTTGGCAGACTTAACCAGTTGAAGAATTACTTTTGCCACTTATGGAGGAGATGAAGAAAGACCTGGACAATTCAGGTATAGTGCAGAAGAACATATTGAAGATCTCCTCCAACACCTTGCACATTTTCACAGGGCTCTTCTGGCCTCCCTTGTTTTTCTTGTGCTTGAATTTGGTGGTTAATGTGCTTGCAAAGCCAGGATGTGGGATCTGTCTAGCTACTGCAATAGTAGAAAGTTGGAGCTATTGTTTCTTGATAAAGAAGATTATCTTTATTTAATTTGGTCCTTAAGATAACGAGAACTCTGCCTCAAGGCCAAGGTCTTACTTGACTGATTCAGCAATTACAGTGTGGATTGGATGTTCTGTCTACAATTGCTTATGGCAGATTATTCATGGAATATGCTAACCTACTGTCCCATCATCACTATGTCCTTATATCATGTCTGGCTTTGAATCAGGAGATGAAAAAAGCTGGATGTGGCTTTGGAAAGGAGGCAGGGCAGTGCTATCTCCATACTGTGTTGGGAGAGTAGCCCTCAGTCCATCCCTGCCTCTGTTCCTGATAAGCTAGCTGTTCATCCTGCCATTACAACCAGCAAGCAAGTGTGGTTTATTACTTCACTACACACTGAACTCACAAAGAAAATTAGTACAGCGGAGAAGAGATGTGGCACACCATCATCTGGGATGCCAGATATGCCCAATGGGTTTGTTAAGGCCATTTGTTCTAGGGATCCACACAACTGTATGACCATTGTATAGTCAGTACTCACCTAGATAGAGCTGAGTTCTCTCCTGACATGCGAACTAAGGTCTCTGGAAACCAACCATAATCTCATGGGAACATCATGTGGAACCAGTTCTGATCTTTGGGTCATCCTCACCTGCCTTGATCTTACTTTCTCTATATCAGCATTCTATACTCAAGTTGTTACTCATCCTCACGCTAGATCTTAATACCCTGTATCTTTTCTCTAAGATCTTCCACTGTTGCTCTTCTTAACCACTCCCCCACACATACTCTTCACTGCCTTCAGCTTTTGTAACTGAGCCCCCATGTATCCACAAAGTTTGATAAACACCCGAAACAATGAGGGCTCAGTCAAAGCTTTCCACTTGCCACTAAACAAAGCACAATTAGAGTCATCAGTAGTGGAAAGAAAATGTAAAATGATTTAAATATTGGCCCCAGTAATGAAATCACTGTCCTTCTACATCCTGAGATTTGTGAATACTTTAAAATATATTTGTTTGAACAAGAGTAAGGTAAAGGAGTATTAGTCAAGGCTGGCATTTTCAAGAACAGATTCTGAAGCCATGTGTGGTAGCACAAGCCTTTAATCCCAGCACTTGGGAGACTGAGATAGGAGAATCACCATGAATGTGAGGGCCAGCCTGGGCTGCAGAGTTTATTCCAAGTCATCCTGAGCTAGATTGAGCTCCTGCCTCAAAAAGGAAAAGAAAACAAAAGAATAAAAGAACAGTCTGTTTTTAAAATAGATATAATATATACATGCACATAAACACACACACACACACACACACACACACACACACACACACGCGCGCGCGCGCGCGCGCGCGCGTGTGTGTGTGTGTGTGTGTGTGTGTGTGTGTGTGTGTGTGTACTGTTTCAAAGGAGTCCTGAACCTGGTTTCTTGCCAGTCTTTTGTACTAGCTGCCTGGCATTGGCAATGTCTTTGACTACCTTAGAATCTGCTTCAGAGGGCCCACCCTGAGCCTTCAGGAACCTTTTAAGGTTTGGACTGATCTTGAAGTCTGATATTATTCTTGACTCTCTTCTTTGAGTGGCTTTGGATCTTTCCATCTCTGTCCCGTCTTATCAATCCATTTGTCTGAGACGTGGGCCCTAGAGCTTATCTAAGAAGGTCAGAAACGCTGGAGCTTTGGTCAAGGATCTTGGCCATAGAACTGCCAGCCTCCCCTATCCAGGATGATACACTGACTGAATTGTGCTCCAGGAAGTGGGGAGGCTTGTATGATGAGGTCTCATTAGTCCCTTCGTTGAGTCTCACTGTGTGATACCATCACTCTTCTTCTCTGAAAGGGATGCCCGGTGGCTTTGACCATATCTGCTTCTCTCTTAGCTCACCTTGGATCCAAGTGGTCCCCACCTCCCAGTAATGCTTTTGTCAGCCAGTGCCCCCCTCATTGTCTCTCCCTCTTCTCTTTCTTTATCTCTGTGCTTCCTACTGTGGTTCCCCTGCCCCCTCCAGAGCTGCTGGATGACCAGCACCCTGTGGTCCGGTTGCTGCGCAGTTTTTCCTCTGACTGCCCAAGGGGCCGGCCAGTCTCCTTGGATGCCACGCTGGCGCACCACCTGCACCAGTGCTCCTACCACCTGCGCCTCTTCCGGAACTGGCTGCGCTCAGGCCAGGATGACCCCGAGTGCCTCTACGGTACCCCCTGCCACAGGCTGGCTGCTACCACTACCCTGGCTGGGACTGATTGCTTTGCTTATTGCACTTGTGGCAGGAGAGCTATCTAGTCCTTTCTCCTATCTGCCCTAAGGTCATGTGACATGCACTTAGTTGCTTGGATGGGATTGGGGCCAGGCTGCTTGGTAGCTATAGCATTGGCTGTTCATTTCCTTTCTAGTCTCCTTTCTCACTGACCCTAATGTTACCCAACCCTCAATTCTATTCAGAATAAGAGCAATAATCTCTTGCCCTGGAATCCTTTTTTTTTAAAGTCTTTTCTTATCTCTCTAATCTTATACTACTCCCATCATCAAATCCAGACATTTTCTAACCACTCTGAAGAGCTAGCAATTCCTCATCTCCTGCCAGTACAGGGGATTGAGCGCAGGTGCCTTGAGTAAGTCAAGACACACAAAACCAGAAGTCAGAAGATGATCCGGGTACAGTTGTTCTGGTGAGCAGGACCCACAGAGACACAGCAGCCCTGTCCCTTAAGGAGATATAGAAGAAGCATTAGAAAAAAATTGGAGGCCAATAAAGTGATTAGGGTGCATAATTCTTGATCCTCCAATGAGAGCAATTTTCTCCCTTAGTTGTCTCTAAGAGTAGGGTTATATGTTTTAGTTTACCTTTGACCCTAACCAGACTGGTAGATTTGTATTACTGGGTTTTTAATAAAAAAAAATAAGTATTTATTCTTTTTCTAGGTGGGGAGGTTTGCTCGTTTTCCTGATGGAGTAGAGGAAGCCTAGCAAGTGTGGGGGACATGCAGTAGAGCAGAAGGGAAAAGCTTTGATGTGATGGAAATGACCAAGAAAGAACGTCCACCCAGCCCGTTCATGCATGTGGTTTTCCTTGGCTGAGCTTCCTGTGCATTGCATGCCCTCCATGTGCATCCTAGTGTTCTAGCCTCTCTACCACAGCCTGAATTTGCACGAACTCCTTTCGAGATTCCATGCCGTCTTTTCAATCTGTTGTTTTATTCATGATGCCTGAAATCTGCTGTCCCTTCCCGGTTCCATGACCCCTCTCCTCAGTCGATCTACAGTTTCAGCCCTTTACCCAGATCTGGATCCTTGGTTGATTTCCCCAGACAGTATAAGATCGGTGTTAGTGCTGACCTTACTGGGATTCTGTTGACTTTCCCATGAGACATGATAGACGCTCCATAGACAGAATGAGAGGTGATTTGATTCACCTGGAGGCTTTAACAGGTAAACGTTTAAGGAAATTTGGAGGTGAGCTAAATAGATTTCCCTAGGGACTCTAAAGAGTTTCCCCCTCCTGGAAATCTTGGATCTATCTCATTCCAAAAGCCAGACTCTCCTGATGGCTCTCAGGGAATCTCCATCTTTCCTTGGCCAATTGAAGTATTTCTGGCAGGATAACATTGACTTTGCTCATCTCTTTTCCAACAGGATTTGAAGGTTGCTCCATGGTGCCTACAATCTACCCCCTGGAAACACTGCATAATGCCCTTTCCTTACGTCAAGTGAGTGAATTCTTGACTAGAGTCTGCCAGCGCCACACTGATGCTCATGCTCAGGCATCTGCAGGTACAGAAAATGCTATTTTGTAACTTTATCCCTACCCTTAGTTCATAGAAAATGAGAAATAGGGACTAAACGTGGAGACTTGGGAAGCTAAGAGGCTTCAACTCAGCTGAAGAGCCAAGAGTTGCTGACAATGTAGATCAGTTATCAAAAGGATGGGGCCTGGAGAGATGGCTCAGCAGTTAAGGAACTTGCCTGAAAATCCTAACAACCCAGGTTTGATTCTCCAGTACCCACATAAAGCCAGATGTACAAAGTGGCTTATGCATCTGGACTTCATTTGTAGTGGCTGGAGGCCCTGGTGTGCCCATTCTCTCTGCCTGCCTCTCTTTTCTCTTTCTCTCTGCTTGCAAATAAATAAAAATATTTTTTAAATGGGGGGAGTTTTCTTGGATAATCTTGATGATACCCTCTGTTTCCTTGTGCAATCCATGCTATGATCCCAAACAACCACTAAGACCTTGTATCCACTTGGTTCATAGGTGCCACCAGTTGAGCATTTCTTTCTTTCTTTCTTTCTTTCTTTCTTTCTTTCTTTCTTTCTTTCTCTATTTTTTTTTTTTTTTTGGTTTTTCGAGGTAGGGTCTCACTCTAGCCCAGGCTGACCTGGAATTCACTCTGTAGTCTCAGGGTGGCCTTGAACTCATGGTGATCCTCCTACCTCTGCCTCCCGAGTGCTGGGATTAAAGGTGTGCGCCACCACGCCCAGCTGAGCATTTCTTTTTAACAAGGTAGTTAGCTTGCACTGCACTGAAGAGCCTTTATTCCTTATTACCTTTTTTATAAAAATATTTTTATTTAAGCCTGGCGTGGTGGTGCATGCCTTTAGGTAGGAGGATCACTGTGAGTTCAAGGCCACCCTGAGACTACATAGTGAATTCCAGGTCAGCCTGGGCTAGAGTGAGACCCTACCTCAAAAAGCAAAAAAAAAAAAAAAAATTATTTATTTATTAGCAAACAGAGGAGAGAGAGACAGAGAGACAGAGAGAGAAGAGAGAGAGAGAGAGAGAGAGAGAGAGAGAGAGAGAGAGAGAGAGAGAATGTGTGCACCAGGGCCTCCAACCACTGCAAACGAACTCCATATGCATGTGCCACTTTGTGCATCTGGCTTTACGTGGATACTGGGAAACTGAATTCCAGTCACCAGGTCCCACAAGCAAGTTCCTAATGGCTGAGCCATCTCTCCAGCCCTCCTTATTGCTTTTGACCCAAAGTTGTCATTATTCCTTGTTAGTTGTCAACCACATAGTTGGCACTGACTGGAAAACTTTCTGAAATAGGGAATAACTATTTGTCTTTTTTGATGTAACACATGAGGATATAAAATAAAATAATAGTTTTGAAGAGAAAAGATAAGACTCATTGCAGAGACATAAAAGGAGACTTAATCCAGTTGTGGCCCATGCCTTTAATGCCAGCACTTGGGAGGCACAGGTAGGAGGAGCCCTGTGAGTTTGAGGCCAGCCTGGAACTACAGAGTGAGTTAGGTCCAGGTCAGCCTAGGCTAAAAACCACACACACAAAAAAAGTACAATCAGGCTGAAGAGACAAAAAGTCTAATGACCCAGGTTTAGTTCCCTAGTCCCCACATAAAGCTGGGCTTACAAAGTGGTACATGCACCTGGAATTCATTTGCAGTGGCTAAAAGCCATCTCTCTCCTTCCCTCTGCTTTTCTCTCTCTCTCTCTCTCTCTCTCTCTCTCTCTCTCTCTCTCTCTCTTTCTCTCTCTCTCTGTTTTTACAAAATAAATAAAATACTTTTTAAAAATGTACAATCAGGGGTTGGGGATAAAGCTCAGTTAGTAGAATGCTTGCCTAGTATTCATGAGGCCCTGAGTTGGATCCCCAGCACCAATTAAAACCAGTGATAATGAACACCTATAATCCTGGCACTTAGGAGACTGAGGCTAGAGGATTCGTTCAAGTTCAAGGCCACCTAGGCTACACAGTGTGTTTTACACTACACTGAGCTACAGAGTGACTAAGACCCTGTAACAAATAAATTATAGTATTAATACACGAATAAATAGACCAAAGAAACAAAATGGAAAATCTAGAATTAGGGGTTGGAGATATGGCTCAGCAGTTAAAAGCACTTGCTTGCTTGCTTGAAAATCTAGAAATAGATGAAGTTACATTTCAAAATACTGAGCAAAAGCTAAACATTTTTTGTGTTTTTGGTTTTTTTGAGGCAAGGTCTTACTCTGTAGCCTTGGCTGACCTTGAACTCACAGCGGTCCTCCTACCTCTGCTTCTTATGTGCTAGGATTACAGGTGTGAGCCACCACTAAAAGCTAGTATTTCTTTTAAATATTTTAATTATTTGCAAGCTGAGAAAGAGAGAGAAAAAAATGAATTAATATGGGTGTGCCAGGACCGATTGCCACTGCAAATGAACTCCACATGCATGCGCTACTTTGTGCATCTGGCTTTACATGGGTACTGATCCATCTTTCTAGCCTAAAGCTAGTCTTTTTTAGGTCAGATATTAAGGTCTTTGATCATTTGGACTTGATTCTTATGCATGGAGAGAGATAAGGATCTATTTTCATCCTTGTGCATATAGATATCCAGTTTTCCCAGCATCATTTGTTAAAAAGTCTGTCTTTTCTAAAGCTAGTATTTTAAAATAAGTAATGGGGTACTAACTAGTCACTTGACAAAAATTAAAATTCAATCCACACTTGACACAACAATAAATTCCATATGGATCAGATACATAACTGTAAAATTTGGTTGTAGGTAGCTCCAAGGGGTTGCTATTACACAGAAACACCAAAAAAGGAAGAAAAAAAAAACAACAAGCAAAAAGCTGTCAGAATGAATTTAGTGAAAACTCTGGAATATAATCAAAGACTTGTAGGAAGCAGGAAAATGCTGAATAAAGAAAAGAAGCAACCTGGGGGTTGGGATGTAGCTCAGTGATAGAGCACTTGCTTAGCATGTGCAAGACTGTGGGTTTAATTCCCAGCACACATACCATATTCACACACTCACAGAGCAACCTGTTCTAGAGGATGTTGTTCAGTGGTAGAGTATTTGTCTAGCATGTATAAGACCCTAGGTATGATCCCTAGCTCCACTACTTAATTATTATTATCTTTTAAAAAATTTACGGGGGCTAGAGAGATGGTCCAGTGGTTAAGGTACTTGCCTGAAAAGCCTCATGACCCAGGTTCAGTTCCCCAGTACCCATGTAAAGCCAGATGCACAAAATGGTGCAGGTATCTGGAGTTCAGTTGTAACAGCTGGAGGCCCTGACTTGCCCATTCTCCCTTTCTGTCTCTCTCTTATCTTTCTCTGCTTTCAAATAAATAAATTAATTAATTTAAAAAGATTTAAAGGGCAACCTGAACTGGAAGAAAAACTTTGTAGCATTTGCTGTTGTTGTTTTTGAGCTAGGGTCTCACTCTAGCTCAGGCTAACCTGGCTCTTACTCTGTAGTCCCAGGCTGGCCTTGAACTCATAGCAGTCCCCCTGTGTCTGCCTTCCAAGTGCTGGGGTTAAAGGTGTGCACCACCAGCCCAGCTTCTTTGCAGCATTTTTATTGTCCTTGCCCACTCTTCTCCTTGGCTTCCTGGTTTTAAAGATAGCAGTCTATGTTCTCAGTATGAGATCATATTCTCTTGATTCCAGAAGAGTACAGTAGATCTTATTCTCAAAGGAAAAGAAGAAAGTATATTTGAAGATCTAAATTTATATTGCCAAATAGCTCAACCAACTCCAAGAGAACACATTACTTTATATTCACACTGTCAAAAGACAGAGACTCTTGAGGGCTGGGAAAATGGCTCGGTGGCTAGCATGCTTGCTGTGCAAGCATAAGGTCTTGAGTTTGGATCCCCAGAGCCCTTATACAGTGGTGGAGGCCCCTAGGGACTCCCTTCAGGTCATGGGCTAACTACTCTGACTGAATCAGGTTCACTGGGAGACTATCAAAGAATAAGATGGTGCTGAAGAGATGGCTCAGTGAAAGGGACACTTGTCTTAAAGTCTAACGACCCCTGTTTGAGTCCTCAGTGCCCACTTAGAGCCAGATGCAAAAGTGCCATGTGCATCTGGAGTTTGTTTCCAGTGGCTAGAGGCCCTGATGTACCTATTCCCCCTTTCTGTTTGTAAATTAATAAAAAATTAAAAAATTTTTCTCAGAATTCCTTTATTCTTTTTTATTATTTTTTTAAGTTGGGTATGGTGGTACATGCCTCTAATCCCAGGAGGATCACTGTGAGTTTGAGGCTATCCTAAGACCATATGTATTTTTAAAATATTTTTATTTTCAAGAAGAGAGAGAATAAGCACACCAGGGTCTCTAGCCTTTGCAAATGAACTCCAGACACATGTGCCACTTTGTGCAGCTGGTTTTACGTGGGTACTGGGGAATCAAACCTGTGTCCTTGGGCTTTGCAAGCAAATGCCTTGACCACTGAGCCATCTCTCCAGCCCAAATAAAATACTTTTTTTTAAAATAAAAATCCTTTTTTTTAAAATAAAATACTTTTTAAAAAATATTTTATTTGAGAGAGAGAAAGAAGAGAGACAAGAGAGAGAGAGAATGGGCACACCAGGGCCTCTAGCCACTGCAAATGAACTCCAGACACATGCACCTCCTTGTGCATCTGGATTTATATGGGTACTGGGGAATCAAACTCGGGTCCTTCTGCATTACAGGCAAATGTCTTAACTGCTAAGCCATCTCTTCAGCCCATAAAATACTTTTTAATAAAGAATAAGATGGAGAGGGATTGAGGAAGACACCCGACATGATCATCTGGCTTCTACATGTACACATGCATACACACCCACACACATGTGCCCACACACATGAATGTGCATGCATGTATGCATACCACACACATGCACAGGCAAACAAAACAAAACAAAAATTGAAAGCATCAAGAGAGAAGCAACTTTTCACATATGAAGGAGCTTTAACAGGCAGTTTCTCATCAGAAATCATGGCAGCCAGAAGGTAGTATGACACTTAAAAATGTTTTTTATTTATTTATTGCAAGGAGAGAGAGAGAATGAATGAGAGAACAGATGTGCCAGGGTCTTCAGCCACTGCAAACAAACTCCAGGTGCATACACCACTTTGTGCATTGACTTTAAGTGGGTGGGTACTGGGGAATTGAACCCAGGCTATCAGGCTTTGTAAGCAAGTGCCTCAACTGCTGAGCCATCTCTCCAGCCCCTTGTTTTGTTTTTTTAAGGTAGGATCTCACTCTAGCTCAGGCTGACCTGGAATTTACTCTGTAATCCCAGGTTGGCCTCAACATATGTCACATTTACAGTGCTAAAAAAAAAAAAAAAGCTGTTTCTGGTGGAGAATGTAGCTCAGTGGCAGGGCACATAGCTTTGAATGCTCAAGAACCCTGAGTTTAAGCCGGGAGTGGTGGCGCATGCCTTTAATCCCAGCACTCAGAAGGCATAGGTAGGAGGATCAATGTGAGTTCGAGGCCAGCCTGAGACTACAGAATGAATTCCAGGTCAGCCTGGGCTAGAGTGAGACCCTACCTCGAAAAACCAAAAAAAAAAAAGAACCCTGAGTTTGTACTGCAGCACTAAAAATAAATAAACAAAACCTATCAGCCGATAATTGTTTAACTGTAAAATTGTCTACAAATAAGGAGCCTCATTAGCGCAGTAGGTAGTGTGTCAGTCTCAAAAATTGTCTACAAATAAAGGAGAAACTGAAACATTCACAAATAAACAAAAGCTGAAGGAATTTGGCAGTATAGACTTACTCTGCAGGAAAAGTTTAAAGCTCATTCCTCATTTGTATAGTGGTGAGTATCCCCACCTGTCATTTGGGATCCTGGGATTCGATTCCCCTACAGGGAGGAAGAGCTATAGAAACTGAGCTCTACAGCAGCAGAGGGTTTATATATTATTGAAGCTAAAGTCTTTCAATTCAAATTAGACTGTTATGAATTTAGGATATCAATTATTATTTCCATGATTACTACTAAGAAAATTCCTACAGCTGGAACTTTATACTAGCACTTTGAAGACTGAGGCAGCAGGATGGCTATGAGGTCAGGCCAGCTTGAACTACAGAGTGAGCTAATGTCTTTTTTTTTAAAGGAGGGGTTGGACCTTAAAGCAGCCTTAATACGCATCCACCACGACTCAGGGAACTATGCGGAAGAGGGGGCGGAAAGATTGTAAAAGCCGTGGTGGGGGAGATTATCCAGAGGCATGGCCAGGAGAAACTGGCTGAATACTAGGCTATCCATGGTCCCCTGTCACAAGGACTGATCCAGACGACCCATGGAGGAGGTTATCCAGTGGAGGGGGGAGGGGAGGGCAGCGGGGAATTGGGGATAACAACTCATTGTTTGCCCACTAAATGTTGTAACTCATTATGGACAATAAATTTTTTAAAAAATAAAAAATAATAAAAAGCATTTAATAAACAAGCAAATAAATAAACAAATAAACAAACAAGTAAATAAATAAATAAATAAAGGAGGGGTTGGAGAGATGGCTCAGCAGTTAAGGCGCTTGCCTACAGAGTCCAACAACCTGGGTTCTATTCCCCAGTACCCATGTAAGCCAGAAGCACATGCATCTGGAGTTCATTTGCAGCGGCTGGATGCCCTGGCATGCCCATTCTCTCTATCTCTCTTCTCTTTAGCTCTCTGACTGCAAATAAATAAATAAATATTTTTTAAAAAGGAAAGGAAAAAGAGAAAAGCATGAAAAAAATCTTAGAATATTAGCATAATGGTGAAGGCCTGTAATGCTAGCACTCAGGGGTCTGGAGGTAGAGGCAGGAAGATCAAGATTAGTTTAAAGCCAGCCTTGGGTACATAATGAGTTTGAGGCTAGCCTGGGTCATATGAGACCCTATCTCAGAATAAAAATAAAAGCCCTTCCAACAAAGAAAAGTCCAGGATGATAGCTTTACTGGTGAATTCTTGTAAACACTGAAGGACGAATCAACCCTAGTCATTCTTGTGATCTTTTTTGTTTTGTTTTGTTTTGTTGTTTTGTTTTGTTTTGAGGTAGAGTCTCATTCTAGTCCAGGCTGACCTGGAACTCACTCTGTAGTCTTAGGGTGGCCTCGAACTCATGGTAATCCTCCTGCCTCTGCCTCCTGAGTGCTGGGATCAAAGGCATACACCACCACACCCAGCTGTTCTTTTGATCTCTTAAAAACCATAGAAGAGGGAGAAATCCTTTATAATTCATTTATAAGGCCAGCATCACCCTACTGTCATAAGCCAAAGATACCAGTCAAGGAAAACTACATATTCATATCCTTTATGAATACAAAGGCAAAAATTCTCCACAAATTAGCAACAAACCAAATCCAACAGTATGCTGAAAGAATTATACACCACAGATAAATGAGATTTCTCTCAGGAATGGAAAGTTATGCACCAGCACTTACAGGAAAAAAGGGACATTTTTGGAAATAAGTGGGAAATGTTGGATATGTGTTGCAGTCAGCTTTCTAGTTGCTGCACAGAAAGAACCCAAGCAAAAGCAGTTTGTGGAGGAATGGGTTTATTTGGCTTATAGACTCGAGGGGAGACTCCATCCTGGCAGGGAAAATGATGACATGAGCAGAGGGGTGAACATCACCTCTGTCTCAGCACTGCAAACAGCAGCAGGAAGGTGTGCCAAATACTGGCAAGGGGAAGCTGGTTTATAACCCCATTAGCCCACCCCCAACAACACAGCTCCATCGAGGTTGTAAAACCCAAACTGCCATCAGCTGAGGATCGATCACTCAGAACACATTCATTTGTTTGTGGGGGACACCTGGATCAAACCATGACAATATGATATTGGAGAATTAGTTTAATTTTTTAGTTTACTAATGATTTGAGTCTAAGAACAATTTTTTATATTTTAGAGCTGCATATTGAAATATTTAGAGATGAGGGCTGGAGAGATGGATGACTTATCGATTAAAGGTGCTTGCTTGCAAAGCCTGAAGGCCTAGGTTTGATTCTCCAGTACCCACGTAAAGCCAGATGTACAAAGTGGCACATGTGTCTGGAATTTGTTTGCAGTGGCACTAGGTCCTGGCGTGCCCATTCTCTCTCACTCTCTCCCCCCACTCTCTCTCTCTCTCTCTCTCTCTCTCTCTCTGTCTTTCTACTTGCAAATAAATAAATAAATAAATAAATAAATAAATAAATAAATAAATGATTTTAAAAAGGGCTAGAGAGGCATGCACCTTTAATCCCAGCACTCAGGAGGCAGAGGTAGGAGGATCACCCTCAGTTCAAGGCCACCCTGAGACTACATAGTGAATTCCAGGACAGCCTGGGCTACAAGATCACTGCAGTGTAAAAGTGGAAATAGACAAAAGAAGGTGACTTAAAAAAATCTTCAGAGATTAAATGTTTCATAATGACTCTCACTTATTTTAGAGAACTTTAGCATGAAGAAATAGAAAAGTAAAAATGCAAAGTGTTGATGTGTTAAATCTAAGAGATATGCATACAGATATTGACTGTTATTCTTTATTTTAAAAATATATTTTTAGCCAGGCGTGGTGGCGCACACCTTTAATCCCATCACTTGGGAGGCAGAGGTAGGATGATCACCGTGAGTTCAAGGCCACCCTGAGACTACATAGTGAATTCCAGGTCAATATATATTTAATGTTTTTATTTATTTGCAAGCAGAGAGAAACAGGGAGAGAGGGATAGAGAGAGATGGGTATACCCTTGCCTCTAGCCACTGCAGTCAAACTCCAGACACATGTACCATGTTATGTAACTGGCTTTACATGTTTACTGGAGAATTGGAAACCAGGCCAGCAGGCCTTGCAAGCAAGAGCCTTTAACCACTAAGCAATCTCCTCAACCCTTTTACTACTTATTTAAGAGACAGACAGACAGACAGACTGGGTGATTATGGGCATGTTAGAGCCTCCTATCACTGCAAATGAATTCCAGACACATGTGTATGCATCTGGCTTTATGTGGGTACTGGGGAATGAACCTGAGCCATGAGGCTTTGCAAGCAAGTGCCTTTAATTGTTGAGGCATCTCTCCAGCCCTTAAAAATATTTTTAGTGTGTTTGTGTAAAGAGGGGGTGCACACATGCCATGGCACATGTGTGGAAGTCTGAGGACAGCCTTGGGGTGCTTGAGACAGGATCTCACTTGTTTTTGCTGTGTGCGCCAGCCTTTCTTGAGATAAGGTCTCCCTTGTTTTTGCTGTGTGTGCCAGTCTAGCTGGCCTGTGAGCTTCTAGATTCTCCTGGCTTTGTCATCCATGGCTGTAGGTGCATTGAGATCACAGATATCTATGTGTCTCTTTGGCATTGGTCTTTCCATGGGCACTGGGGAATTGAATGGATGCCTTTAATTGTTGAGCCACCTCCTTAGCCCCTCTCTGCTACTTTTGAAAAAGTGTATTTGCCTTGTGCTTTCTCTCCTGCTGAATCTAGAATGTGTGTGTACATGACATGAAGGCAGAAGGGGCACTGCTTCGGGGCAGGAAGGAGGCCAGTGGGAGGAGGGAGACAGGGGAGGGGCAATAGGAGTTAATATGAGCAAAGCACTGAAATATATATATATATATGTAAATGTCATACTTAAACTCATTTTGTACAATAAAAATTAATGGTAAAATATACAGCTTAAAAGGTTCCTAATAGAGGGCTAGAAAGATTGCTCAGTGGTTAAGGCACTTGTCTGCAAGGCCTAATAACTGGATTCCCTAGTGCCCACATAAAGCCAGATGCACAAAGTAGCTCATGTACCTGGAGTTTGTCTTCAGCGGCTGGAGGCTCTGGTGTGCCCATTCTCTCTGTCTCTCTGCTGTTTCTCTTCTTGCAAATAAATCAATGAAAATATTTTTAAAGGTTCATAATATGGTTTAAAAAATGAAAATGGTTTGGGTAAAAGGTCTCCAAGATATGCTTCTCAGCCAGAGGAAGGGTAAGTGGCTTTGATTTATGCTGAGAACCTGTGACTCTTAGATTCTTTTTCATGAGTCTTTTGTTCTTGCCTCTCCCCTCTACCTACACAGCCCTTTTTGACTCTCTGCACAGCAGCCAGGCCTCGGACAGCCCATTTTCCCCGCCCCGTACTCTTCATTCACCACCCCTGCAACTTCAGCAGCGCTCTGAGAAGCCCCCTTGGTGTAAGTAAACTTTTTTAAACTCCCTAAATCAAAATCAAGAGTGTTGAAGGTGGTGGGTGGGATCTGACAAGTCAGGGCATGTTAACAAGATGAGAGCTGAAAGGCCAAGAATGGCTGGGCGGGCTGGAGAGATGGCTCAGTGGTTAAGGCACTTGCCTCCAGTGCCTAAGGCCCTGGGTTCAATTCCCCAGGACCCACATAAGCCAGACCCACAAGGTGGTGGCCCTGGTGCTCTCTCTCTCTCTCTCTCTCTCTCTCTCTCTCTCTCTCTCTCTCTCTCTCTCTCTCTGCTTGAAAATGAATAAATAAAATATAAAAAAAAGAATTTTAAAAATAAATAAATAAATAAAATTCCCTTTAAAAAAAAAAAAAGAAGAATGGCTGGGCAGTGCTCCACTCAGAAGTAGAGGGAGGAGGGTTGGGGTGTGAGGCTAGTTAGGGCTACATAGTGAATTCCAGGCCAACAAGAGCTAGGCTATGTTAACAAACCCCAGGACTCTGGGACCAGTCTCAGGTGCGGTTTTCAAGCTACAGGATGTTTTGGTCTCTGTCTTCCAGCTTCGCGTGCATCCCCCAAAGATGCCTTAGACCCTCTGTTGGTCTTTGCACAGCTTTTTCAGATAAAAACGTTCGAAGAAAACCTAAATATATCTTTTAAAAAATCGGAGAGCAAGAAATTCGAATCTAAACCAGGCATGGTGGCATATGCTTGTAATCCCTGCACTCAGGAGGCAGAGGCAGGAAGGTTACGTAGTAAATTCCAGGCCAGCAGGGCTATGTGTAGATCTGCTACTCATTTCTACATGTTCCTTCTCTTAGGTTGTCTGTTCTCATATATTAGTTCAAGTTGAGGTGCCGGCCCCCACATTTGTCTATTATCTCGGCCTATCACCAATTAGTCTTAGCAACAGTATGAACAGGGGAGCTATAAGGAGTGCTGAAGATTGGGAGGGAGAGATACCAATCACTTCCTTATCCCTCCTCTAGGAAATGACTGAAATCAAACAGGCTTTTCATTCTTTTACTTAGATACACTGAAGCAAAGATCCATATTTTAGCTTTGGGATTAACATTTGTAGAATTTTACTTCCTTCTGATCCTTAATATGGGGAAAAACCCCCCTGACACCAAGAATATGCAGATTCCCCTACATTCACACTGCCTTTTATATCTCTCCTCTTGTTCATGGTAATTCTACTCTCTCTCTCTCCTTGATTTGTCTGAATGACCACCAGCTGGATATTAAGACTGCTTCTATAATTGGGGAAAGTTCATCTTTTCTTTTCCTGACTTCTTTTTCAACCTAGTATCAGACCTTCATTGGCAAACATCTTCACTAGGATCTGTCTGCACTGGAATCAAGTTCCATGTCTTTAAAACTTTGTTGGCCCCAAACCATGTTCCTTTTTTTCTCTGCTTTACAGGAGATGGGGGGGGGGGAAGAAAGGGAGGAGAGAGGTAGTGGGGGCTGTGTGCTGTGTGCTGTGTGCACATCTGTGTATATATGCATGTGCTCCCTTCCCGTGCAGGCACAGACCAGGTACATTGGGTATCCTCTTATAGCTTATCCATGTACTTCCTTGAGACCAGGTTCTTTCCCTCAACCTGGAGCTGCTGTCTGTCAGTGAGCCCAGGGATTCTCTGGGCTCCGCTCCCTGCAGACTGGGGTTATTAACATGTGTGATCATGCTCAGCCTTTTTACATGGGTCTTAGGGAGTGGAACATGGTGGTCTCTGGCACGGGAAAGCCCTCATGCTTACCCAGGAAGCACTCTTAACTGCTGAGCCATCTCTCGATGACGGAACCTTTGTAGACTCAGCCTTGCCAGCTTTTTTGTTTGTTTGTTTTTTTCGAGGTAGGGTCTCACTCTAGCCCAGGCTGGCCTCGAACTCATGGCGATCCTCCTACCTCTGCCTTCCAAGTGCTGGGATTAAAGGCATGTGCCACCACACCCGGCTGCCAGCTGTTTCAGATCCTCTTTAATGACAATATATTTTTAGAATCCAGACTTATCAATACAACAGTGCTTTAGTATATACTTGAAATACCAGTCATAACTGTGACACAAAAGAGAAAGTAATCTACTTTCTTACTAGAAGTCAGTTGAGAATTTGACATTGAAGGTGAATTATACTGGCAAGTGTGTCCCAGTTTTGACCACAGGTCCCATGTGGTTGAGGATAGCTATGAAAGCAACTCAACATAAAATTGTAAATTTACTGAGCCGGGTGTGGTAGCGCATGCCTTTAATCTCAGCACTCGGGAGGCAGAGGTAGGAAGGTCGTCGTGAGTTCAAGGCCACCCTGAGACTACAGAGTGAATTCCAGGTCAGCCTGGTCTAGAGCAAGACCCTACCTCGAAAATCAAAAAAAATGCAAATTTATCTAAAACATTATTAGATTTTTTTTGAGATTTTTTAGCTGATTTCTAGGTTCTTGAGCATGAACTTTGTAGATCACAACATCGTGTTGCACTATCAAACTATTGGACATGGGCTGAAGAGATGGCTCAGCCATAAAAGGCACTTGCTTGCAAAGCCTGTCAGTCCAGGTTCAAGTCCCCAGTAGCCATGTAAAGCCAGATGCATAAAGTGGTGCATTGTGTCTGGACTTCATTTTCACTGGCAAGAAACCCTAGCACACCCATACTCACACTCTTGGCTCTCAAATAAATAAATAAATAAAACTACTTTTTTAAATGTTGGACATACCTATGTCTATTCTAAAGAAGCTGACCATGGGCTGAAGAGGTGGTTCAGTGATTGAAGGCGTTTGCTTGCAAAGCCTTACAGCCTGAGTTTGATTCCCTAGCCAGATGCACAAAGCGTCTAGAGTTCATTTGCATTGGCAAGAGGCCTTTGGCACCCATACTTCTCTCTATCTCTGTCTCTTTTTCTCCTCAGAAAAAAAGAAAGAAAGAAAGAAAGAAAGAAAGAAAGAAAGAAAGAAAGAAAGAAAGAAGAAAGAAAGAAAGAAAGAAAGAAACTATTTTAGGATAGTAGCTTGAATGGGTTTATTTTTATTTCTGTATTTGTATGTGTATGTATGTGCACACCAGAGTCTCTCTTGCCACTACAAATGAACGCCAGATATGTGCACCACTTTATGTGGGTTCTGGGGAACCCAGGCCAGCAGGCTTTGCAAGCAAATTCCTTTAACTGCAGTGCCTTCTCTATAGCCTGGATATTTTTTTTGAGACAAGATCTCATGTAGCCAGGCTTCAAAATGACATTGTAGCCAAGGATGATCTTGAACCTTGATCTACCTACCAAGTGCTGTGATTACAAGTGTGTACCACCATGTCTGGCTTTTTTGTTTTGTTTGTTGTTGAGAGAGGGTCTCACTAGCTAACTTTGGCTGACCTAGAACTCAATATGTAGACCATGCTGGCCTCAAACTTTACCAATCTTCATGCCTCTGCATCCCAGTGTTGACATTACAGGTATGAGCCACCACACCTGGCTTAACAGTTCTTTTTTGTTTGTTTGTTTGTTTGTTTGTTTTTCAAAGTAGGGTCTCACTCTAGCCCAGGCTGACCTGGAATTCACTATTAGTCTCAGGGTGGCCTTGAACTCATGGTGATCCTCCTACCTCTGCCTCCCGAGTGCTGAGTGCTGGGATTAAAGGCGTGCGCCACCACGCCTGGCCTGGTTTAACAATTCTTAACAATTGGGGTGTTTCAACCAGATTGGGGAAATTAGTTTTTGTTTTCTATGTATATAATATGTGTGATCCTGTAACATACATCTTAAGACCTAGATGCAGGAGTGTTCAACCTTTTTATTTTTATTTTTTATTTTTTTGGTTTTTCGAGGTAGGGTCTTGCTCTAGTCCAGGCTGACCTGGAATTCACTATTAGTCTCAAGGTGGCCTTGAACTCATGGCGATCCTCCTACCTCTGCCTCCCGAGTGCTGGGATTAAAGGCGTGCGCCACCACGCCCAGCCAACCTTTTGATTTTGTGATATGATGTTGTTATCTACAGATGTGCTAGGCTACATTCCTAGCTATTCTGGGACACGTATGTACCATGGGCTGTATGTAAATTTGACAGGCCTGAGAGGGCTTTCACCTTGTTTCCATGGCTGAGTTGCAGAATGGTCTGTGAGCTCCAGGAATCTTTTCCACACTTTTTACACTAAGCGTATAGAATTAGAATCTGGAGATGGAACTAGTATTTAGTATTTACTCTTTTTTTTTTTCGGGGGGGGGGTGTCAAGGTAAGGTCTTACTCTAGCTCAGGCTGACCTGGAATTCACTATGTAGTCTCAGGGTGGCCTTGAATTCAAGGTGATCCTCCTTCCTCTGCCTCCCAAGTGCTGGGATTAAAAGCATGTGCCACAACATCCAGCTTAGTATTTATATTTTTGGCTTTTTAAAAAATAATTTTGATATGTACCAGTGATTATGAACCACTGTGCTAAAGTATTCATATGTGTCCAAAATAGGAAAGAGGAATCATGGGAATTTGGGATTGAAATGGGAATATATTCATGAAAAATTAGATGAAGGAGGCCTCATTCTTTATTCTCTTCTGAATCTTAAATAAACCTGTTATTCCTACAATGAACAGTGGGCTATCCTTGCACTTTCTGAGCTAGGCAAACTCAAATGTCTCTGTCAAATTTGGGAAGAATTCAGACCTTCTTTCCCCAAATATGAGTAGCATTTGAACTATGTATATAGATGGAGTCTACTCTTTCAGCTTGTCTGACTTGGTCTCCTGACTTCATTTTATAGACAGCAGTGGCCCTTCCAGCACTGTGTCCAGTGCTGGTCCCTCCTCCCCTACTGCAGTGGATGGCAACTCCCATTTTGGCTTCAATGACCAACCCTCTGTAAATGCACAAGTGACTGAAGAAAACCAAGATCGTGGGCTGTTCCAGGAGGCTCCTGGAAATGGAATACAAGAGTTCCCCCTAGAAGGACAGCAAGTGCTTTTTGAACCAAACCAGTCCCCTCAGGAACCACTTGTGGAAACCAGCCAGTCAGGAAGTCAGGTTGTTGCTGATGATGTCATCCAGACATGCCAGGAGATCTCAGATGTCACACAGATATGCCATGACATCCTTGAGGAGGTCATCCAGCCTAGCCTGGTGGTCCCTGACATCAACCAGTCATTACTAAAGAACTATGACACTGTTACCAACACATGCCAGCCATGCCAGAAAGTCAGCCAACAGTCCCAGGAAGCCTCTGAGGAAATTTGCCAGCTTTGTCAGGAGAGCCCAGAAGAAATTAGCCAGCCATGCCAGAGGCTCCCTATAGAGGATGGCAGGCTGGTCCATGGGTCCCCTGTAAGAGTTGGAGGCCTGATCCAGGAAACCCTTGAAGTTGGCAGGCCAACCCAAGAGATTCCTGAAGAATTTGGCCAATCATGCCAGGAGTTCTCTGTGGAGGTTGACAGGCTGGCTCAGGAGGTTTCTGCAATCAGTGGGTTGCTTCAGGACATCCCTGAGGTTGAAAAACCATCCCAAGAGGTCACTAGGGAGACTGATCTGCAGGCCCAGGGGGTCCCTGAGATTAATCAATAGTCTCAGGTGGTCCCTCAGTGGTTGATCAACTGCCTAGTGAGGATTTTCCCCAAGTCCAGTATCTGTCTAGTGATTCAAAGCTGGTCTCTAGGCCATAGCCAGCACTCGCCTCTTCCACCAGCAACATGTAAGTAGTCATTTTCTCATTAGTGGTGCCTCACTGTACCAGCCATTTGAAATAGCAGCTGTTTGTGTTGGCTGGAGCAAGGCCATGGCTCATACCAGAGGTGTCTGAGGAAGCAGTCTTCTTGCCATAAAATATACCTGTGCCAGAGTTATGCCCAGTGAGGAGCAAGTTTCATGTTAAAGCAGCTGTCATCTCCTCACTTAGCCATTAAACTTGAACAGCGTTTCTTTGGGATGGGCTGGTCTATCGTTATAACCTACTGTGAGCATCACAAGGAATCCTAGATGGTTAAAGGAAATTCACTTAACTGCTAAAGATACCACACCATTGGAGGGAAACGCACCAAGTGCAAAATGGAGAGTTGCAGGGCTTTTAAAGGAAATAATGACAACATCTCAAGGTACCCTCAGACATATGTGCATTCAAGGGAACTCTTATCTTTACTAACACTGTTGAGGTGGATCCAGGATGGCCATGGTCTGGAATGTCTGGAAAAGAGTTCCCTTCCCAAACAAACATCTGTCATGACCACTAATCTTTTATACTTGTCTTGTGGTTGTTTTCATATCCTCTCCCAGGGCCCCCTTTGCCCGAGTCCTGTTCCTCTGGGCAGTGGCTCTTGGAAGTAGATGTTAGATTGCCATACAGCATCAGAGGAACTACTTAAAATGCTCCGGGGGATTGCTGGTCAATCTGTGAAGCCAGCCCTCCTTTTGCTGTAGGGCCATTCGGCTTAGGAGATACTGTGGTAAAGAGAATGGAGTTCTATTTTAAGCAATTAGCAGAAATCAGTGTTGTACAGACATGAGCAAAGATTTAATATATATATATGTATATATATATACATATATTTCTGTAGTTTGCCAAGGACAGACTTGCCAAAGACCAAACACTCCAGGGTTCCCAAGAGGTTTGTCCTTATATCATCTGTCTTTAGGACCAGATGTGACTATGAAGCTTTTCCCAAAGACCTGGAGATGGGAGTGGGTAATGCAGTCATTGGAGTCGGGGGCCGGAACATGATGAGTGCTCAATAAATATAATTGAAATAATGAGAATGATGGTGATGATGTCTTGTGAATTGAAGAATGACTATGATTGAATCAACTGAGTCTATGACAATTTGTCAAAAGCTATTATAGTTGAGCAGGAACAAACATTAAAAATATACAAATCCAGGCTGGGCATGGTGGTGCATGCCTTTAATCCCAGCACTTGGGAGGCAGAGGTAGGAGGATTGTCATGAGTTCAAGGTCACCCTAAGACTACATGATGAATTCCAGGTCAGCCTGGGCTACAGTGAGACCTTATCTTGAAAATCCCCCTCCAAAAATACACACACACACACACACACACACACACACACACACACACACACACAAATACAAATCCAGCATCCCAGAGAGTCCTGATAGCAGTCAGCCCACCATCCAAAAGCTTTTTAATGAGTAGTATTGTACCGTGTGAGTGGAAAGAGATCAGAGCTTTGTGAAGCATCAGGGGTGTGTGCCTTCTGACCAGATCTAGAATCACACTCTTAGTCTCATGCCTTGGAACATGTGTCAGCAGGAGTTGATAGAAAAGGTGATGCCTGGTCTCTACCCCACTGACATCGTTGTTTGTTTGAGATAGGGTCTCACTCTAGCCCAGGCTGATCCGGCACTCATTCTGTAGCGCCAGGCTTCAAACTCACAGCGATCCTCCTACCTCTGCCTCCAGAGTACTGGGATTAAAGGTGTGCGCGCCACCACGCCCGGCTCTGACATTTTTACATTGGGAAAGCTCAGAACATTGGAAAGACTAGAATATCCCCCTCTCTAAAATATTATATATATGTATGTATGTATATACATATTTTTCCATAACCTGGCCATTTCAACAAACCCAGGACTATAAAGGGTTTCACTGTAGGGGAGAAAATCCAGCTTTCATCCATAGGGATAATAAATGTAAAAGGTGGGCTCCAGGGTCTAGTTTTCTGGGGAAATATTCAGGTGACTACACAGTGAGGTATTTCCATCTTCAGTAAGCCCTGGCTCTCTTGGGGCCCATAGCTCCTTGCCTCTTTGGTATTCCTTATCAAGGGATCAGATCCTGTTTATTCAGTTCTCAGCTTTTGACCCCTTCCCTGTGATCCTCGTCTTCCTCCAAACCAAATGTACCTTCCCACTCTAGGTTCCCAACATTCAGACATTTTAACCCAATTTCAGATTTTTTTGTCTTGTTTTTGTTTCTTGAATGAATATATATATATATATATATATATATATATACATATATATATATATATATATATTTGAGACAGGGTCTTAGAATGTAACTCTTGTAGTCCAGAACTTACTGTGCATCCCAGGCTGCCCTCAAATTCCCGATGCCCTTGTCTGAGAGTTGAGATTACAGGCATGTGCCAGCACACCCAGCTCATTTTCAGAAATTATGCTGGTTCCTATATCTGTTCTTCCTTTCACCCACGCTATGTTCTCGTGACTCCCCTGGATTCTGGCAAGCAAGAGTGTGACAAATAATACTGCTAGTTGAAGTCTTAAAAGTGGAAGCCAGGGCCCATAACTCAGCAATGTATGGAGTCTGAAAACGCCTGAGCAGCACTACACCATCTGCAATGAACTTGATTTATTGTTAAGACTTGGAGGCGGCTCTGTTACAGCAGCTGGGAACTACAGCAGGGTAGTGTGGGGAGGAGCAGAGTACAGGGGTAGGGGAGGGGGCTAGGAAAAACACAAGGTGGGCTCATTTTGGTTTCCAGTCGCTTGGCAAGGAAGTCAAGCCCCAGTGACTGTGAGTGCCTGGGATTCTCAGTCCACCAGTCATCTGGCACTTCTGCTCACTGGCTGGCTTGGGGTGAGGTCCTCTCCTACAGTGGAACTTTCAGCCTGTCTTCACTATGCTCTGTGAGGTAAGCTATAGCTCAGCTTCATTTCTCTTTCCTTCCTCCCTCGTTTTTCCCAAGTCCTCTGGCCTGTCCAAGAGTGAGTTTGGAGAAACAGCCAGCGTTCCAGTTTCAGCTGCGCATGGTAGAGGGGAATGGGGCAGTCACACATGGCTGAAGTGTCAAATGTTGGGATGTCAGGCAGTGGCTTATTTTTTACCCGTTAAACACCAGGCCACAGCAGATGACCACATGCAGAGAAGCCAAGCAGGGGATGAGAAGGGATCAGGATAATTGGAATGGGATGGGTGGAGACTCAGGGAGCTTGGGAGAATTCTGGGATTGGGGTTGGGGCTCTCTTTGCCCTTTTGTGCTGCCAGGTTGGCCTGGTCTGGGCACAGTCATGGGTTGTGAATGGTATAAAGCAAGGGCTTGGAAGGCAAGCTCCTTTCTCCTTTCCACAGTCTAAACAGCTTCAAGTCTTGAAATGAGGCATTCAAATACTGAGGAAAGCAACAGAACAGTGTAGTAGCTGTGTACCCAGGCTTCTGCTAGAACCCAGACCCTGGTGGCTGACAGATGGAAGATGGAGGCACCTCTGATAGTGTCCTCCCCCCGGCCATATGAGTTATTGGACAGCTTTTCTGGAGTGCTAAATAAAGAGGTCCCTGGAGTGGAGGATTGATCTTCTCCATTAGGGGGAAGGTTGCTCTGAGACCTACCCTCACTCCTCATCCAATACCAATATTGGGCAGTGCTAGGAGAGGGTATCAGGCATCAGATGACCTCCTATCCTAATCCTGTATCCTCCTCCTATCCTATATCCCTGTTACCTTTGGTTTTGAGACCCCTAGGAACAGATGAGGGAGAAAGATAATACCTCCCACTTAGTCCAGCCCAAGCCCTCACAACACAACATTGTCCCCTCCAGCCCCATTTCCCTCAACCCCAAAGGACTCAGCAGTAGCCATTCACTAAAGGAGCTGCAGGGTGGATCCTTGGGGAAGGAAGGGAGGTGCTTTCAGAACTCAATCTTGCAGGCTGGGAAGGACTCATCCTGCATCACCACAGTGCTGCTGCTAGCCAAGACCAAGACGTTCAGTTGCTGCTGCTGCTCATGAGTCTGCTGGTACCATTCACGAGTCACCTCTGTGTCATGAGTGGGGATCAGAGTCACCTGGGGGGAGACAAAACAAGCCTGAGGTGAGAACATGAAGAAATGACAAGTGAGGGGGGAGGGCCACCTGCTGGTCTAGGAAGCAATCCTGCTACAGGGCCATGTCTGTTATGACTAGGGGCTGTTCCACTATGGCCTTTGACAGAGCTTTGACCAGAATGCTTCCTTAGCATCTCTTGCTACTCACCTGAAGATTCTCCCCCCACTGAGCCTTGCCCTCTAGCAGGGCATCCAGCACAGCTCGGCTCGGCTCGCCATTGGCAGGGTCATTCCCACTGACCACATAGTAGGCTGCACGCACTCGGCGGAAGAAGTCAAGGTCGGCAGTCTTACCACTGCAATGATTTGGGATGTAGGCAAGATCCACATATACAGGAGGGCCAGAACCGCCCTTGGAGCCCAAGGCCACTGTAGAGACAAGCCAGGATGCATTGCAGAGGAAAAGAACATTTAGCAACCTTACCCACATTCTCACCCTGCTGGAGCCTTTGGCCAGCCCACACCCAGCCCCAAGTCAGTGTCTCCCACTTTTTTCTTGATATACTTACTGGGTCCTGCCTTGAGTCCGTTGACTAAGCCCCTGGACATGGGACTGTGTCCATCCTTTTCCTCTGCTGGGATGACCTGGCTCGGAGTGATGCGTGGTCTGGGTGGGGCCCGAGATGTTCGATCTACAGGCCCCTTACCAGGGGTGGGTGAACGTTTTCCCCGAAGATCCAGGCGCCGTGCAGGAGAAGCTGGCTTGGCCCGGCCTGGGGCCTTGCGCCCTACTCTCCCCTGTACCTTTTCTTTTTCCCGTAGTCTCTCTGCCCTCCCAGACTCTGAGCTGAGCCCCTCGGGGTCAGCCATGCACACGTCTGGGCGGGGAGGGGATGGGTGGGGGTCTGGCTGGGGGGTAGGAGGTGGGTCATGGCCAGGTCTGGGATGGTGAGTTCCGCTGACGCCCCCAGCTTTGTCCACAGGCAAGAAGTCCCCATCTTCATCTGAGTCTAGAGCTGCCTCGGCTGTGATGGATGGGCACTCCTCAGTCTCTGGTGGGACATCAGAATCTGACTGTGAGGAGCCTGAGTCACTGGCTGATGTGGGGGGTGTCTCATCGGCCACAGGGCATGGGCCCCCTGGAGCCCCTGGCTTCCCTGCCCGGCGCCGCCCCCCTTTTCCTACCAGCTGAGCTTCTTCCATTGAGAGGTCACTGTCATCTGTGGTTGGGGGTAGGGGAGGATTCAGGAAGGCTGGGGAGAGCACTCCACAGTGGGGCTGGGGCTCCACAGCACACTCCTGAGGCCCAGCCTCAACTTCAGGAGTGACACTGCTGGGTGGGCCCCCGGAACTCCCTCTAGGACACAATGGCTGCTCAGATGAGAGAAGTGTGTCAGGCTGAGAGCTCCTTTCAGCTCCCTCAGGCCAGGCCCCTCGTTCCCAAGCAGGACATGCCGCAGCTACTTCTTTCTCCTCCTTGGTTGTGGCAGGGCCTGGGGGATTGGGGCTGGTTTCAGTTGGGCCATTGGCTGCACAATCTCCAGAGGGGTCCTGGAAGGGGCTTGGCTTCTTGGAAGCTTCCCCTGACCACTCCAGGTGGCAGGGCAGGGTGCCAACTTCCAGGTCTCCAGGAAGGCTTGGAGCTGGAGCTGGGGCTGCTGAGCTCAGAGGTGTGAGGTCCCAGAGGTTGGGAGCAGCTGGCTCCATTCCTGGGCCCAACTCTCCAGACCCTTGTTTTGTAGCCTCCAGGCTTGGAGGGAAGCATTCAGCCACACTTGAAATCACAGGGGTGGTGGCCTCAGAGGAGGATCCTTCAGACAGGGCCGGTGAGGCAGGTCTGGGCAGATTGGAGAGGAGCGGGGCTCCAGGAGAGCTAGGTGAGGGGAGCTGGGGCAGTGAGGAGTCCAGGCTAGGAGCCTTGGTCACTTCCAGGTACTCATCATGCCGGGTTCTGGTAGGGGGTCCAGGAGCCAGGGCCAGAGCTCGGTCCCCAGAAAAGGCAAGGGAGCCACAGGGTGCTGAGCGGGGTTCAGCAGGAGAGGGCAGCTGAGGGGGAGCAGGCTGCAAGGAGGAGAAGCCAAAGGCTGAAGCAGGGAAGTCCAAGCTAGGTAGGGCAGGACACAAGTGTGAGTCCGAGGAAGGCCTGGTATGGGCTTCAGTTTCAGGCCACAATGAGGGGGGCTCCACAGGCAAGGGGTGAGGAGGACTTGGAGACTGAGGCTCTTTCTCTGGCTGTTCCCGAGCTCCCTTTTCCAGCTCTGAGTCGCTAGTGCTGTCTTCCCAGTGACCCCGGCCTGATTCTTTGGGGGAAGGGGTCCTCCTATCTGGGCTGCAGCTCAGGATGTTACCATTAACAGGGGGACTTGGGTCTTTGCTCAGGTGGATAGGAGCTCTGGGGGGCACTGCAGGTGGGGTGAGGCTGTGCTCTACATCTGGCCCTGGGTCTTGCCTGGGGGGTAACGTAGGTCCTGCCAGGGCTGCATAGCTAAAGGTTGGGGTGTCAGATCGGAGGCTCTTGGGTGAGACAGGAGAGGAAAGTTCCTTCTCTGCAGATGTGTTGCGGCCAGCGGCCTCCTCCTTGGTTGAGAGGTGTGGGGACCAATCCCCAGCTGCTCCCAGTGGAGGCTCCCTAGTAGGGCATGCCGCGCCTGGCTCAGTAAGCATCATCTGTTCATAGATATCTGCATACTGGAAACTCTTCTCATCAGGATAGGGTGTGGGCTCTCTCTGCTCAGGTTCACTCTGCTGGATTTCCCCAGGGCCATGGCTTTCACTGGCCTCTGGGACCTTTGAAGTGTAGGGGTTGATGGCAGGAGCTCCAGCCCTACCCTCTTCTTCCCTTTCCCCTTCAGTTTTGCGATAGTCCTTCCCCAGCGGAGAGTACGGTCCACCTTCCAGCTCAGCTGCCCCCTCCTGTACCGCAGCCACCACACTATCGTACTCACCTATGCCCCAAGAGAAGGGTGCAGGAGTGTGTGGTTCTGGGGCAGGTGTGGGGGGAGCTGGAGCTGGGGAGAGGGGGGCAGGTGGCAGGGGTCTATCCTTAGGTACCCACGGTGGGATTTCAGCTAGCCATGAGGGGGTAGTGGGCTTAGTGTCTGGGATAGGACTTTCTTGTCCTGAGACTGAAGGAACTCTCTGTCCAGCCATCTCAGGAGGGGAGGATGGAGGGGAGATGATCTCAAAGGGAGAGCGAGTCACCTTATCTTCTTCCTCTGGTGGCAGCCCAACTGGTGACTCAGCAAGCCAGCGCTCCACTTCTAGCCCCTTCTGTGATGAAGGTGCCTGGAAACCCTGGAAGTCTGAAGCCCAGGGGCTCCGGGGAGTGTGCTGCAGTGAGGACACTTCTTGCTCATCTGGCCCTTCATCAAGAAAAGTACTTTCACGTTCCTCAGCATACCGTGGGCGGGCCCCCTGACCATCCATCTCGTGAGGGAACCAGACTTTCCTCTCACAGCTTAGCTCACTCCAGTATGCATCCTGTTCCAGGGTCACATCTTCTCTGTCCCTCCAATACCTGACTTCCTGCTCCAGAGAAGTGCCCCCCCAGGCTGGAACAGGCTCTTTCTGCTCTCCAGCTGGCTTCTCTCTGGTTGGAGGAGTTTCTTGCCATCCCTGGAGCACATCCTGTTCCTTCCAGTGCTTCTCTTCCTGTTCCCGGGCCTTGCCTTCCTGCCCTGCAGCTCTGGTCTTCTCCAGAAGAGCTTCTTCCTTCTGGTCCACAGCCTTGACCTTTTCTGGAGACGTTTTGTCTAGGCTTGTCTCCTTTGGCCTCATTGATTGATCATCCTGTGAAGAGCTCTTCTGCCCTTGACTTTTCTCCTTCTCCTCCAA
This sequence comes from Zapus hudsonius, assembly GCA_004024765.1. NCBI lineage: Eukaryota > Metazoa > Chordata > Mammalia > Rodentia > Dipodidae > Zapus > Zapus hudsonius. The sequence continues at coordinate 37,744 of PVHP010001522.1, read as the reverse complement.
GGCCTTATTGTCTTGTTCCAAAGCTTCCATCTTCTTTCCTAAAGCCCAATATTTTTGTTCTAAGGCCTGATATTTCTTTTCTAAGGTATCATCCTTCTGCTCTTGGGGCTGGCTTTTCTGTTCGGGAGTTGTTTCTGTCTGTTCTAGGATCTCACCCTTTGGTTTAGGGACCCTATCCTCAGGAGCCTTGTCTTTCTCCTTAGAATCTTGTACTTTTTGTTCTAAGGTTTTAGTTTTCTCTTCTGGGACCTTCTCTTTCTGTTCCAAGACCTTGTGTTTTTGTTCTTTGTTTTTTGGCTCAACATCCTGGTCCTGTTTCAGGGTTGTATCCTTTTGTTCTAAGGCCTTGACCTCTTCTAGGGTCTTGTCATTCTGTGCTGGGACCTTGTCTGTTTGATCTGCGTCTTTGTCTTTGTCCTTTTGTTCTAGAGCTGTATCCTTTCGGTCTCTGTCTTTGCCTGTTTCTTCTGAAGTCTTGCCTTGCTGTCCCATAGCCTGGTCCTTTTCTTCCAGAGCCTCGTCTTTCTGATGCAGGGCTATGTCCTCCTGTGGTACAGCAGCATCCTTCTCCTGCAGAGTTTTGTCCTTCTGCCGTAGGATTGTATCCTTTGGCACAAATTCCTTGTCTTTCTGTTCTGGAATTCTGTCTTGCAACCCTGGAACTTTGTTTTCCCATTCCATGACAAGGTCCTGCATGGCAGGGCTTGGCAAAGACTCTGGACTCTTGGTTTGGGAGCTATCAGATGCCAGAATGTGTTCACTAGGGCCCGTGAGCTCCCCAGGTGTGTGTTTACTATCTTCTGGCAGTGTAGAGTGAGAGAAGGAACTGGCAGGTAATTTTCCAGTAGGGCTCTCATCTGTGACATTTGTCTGTGTTGAGTATGTCTCACTGCCTGTGGGAAGTGACACTGTGGTTGCATGGTGCTCTGGAATAGACATGGGAGCTAGGTGGTGAGAGGTGTCCTCAGCCTGCGTCTGAGGCCCCTTTTCTTCCTTTCCAAGGCTTAGTTCCCCAAACTGAAAGGTGCCAACGCTTTCTGGAGAGAGATGCTTTGAAGAGATATCCAGAGAAGTCTCCTTGCTAGGACTCTCTTCTGAGAGAGAAAGTGACTGGGTGTCTTCTGGAGATACCTCGGGCCAAAGGTCTTTGTGTAGGTGCTGCTCTTTCAGGCCACAGGGAGACCTGGCTTCTTGTTTAACAGTGTCTGGAGAGACCACACTGAGGACAGATAAGGACTCTGCATCTTCAGGGGAGAGGCTATGATCAGGAAGTTGGAGCAGCTTATCTTTCTGAGGTTCACAAGGTTCTTGGAGTGATGTCTTCAATTCTTCAGGAAAGGCTTCTGTTCCCAGAACTGACCCTGGGAGCTCAGCTTCTGCCTCCATAGTCTCAAAGACTATTGCTTTGTCTTGTTCTGGCAGGAGTTGAATGGTACAGCCGATGCTGTCTGCTGCATCCTGGGCCTGGGGTCTCTGGGGAGGAGGTACTTTCCCCTTCTCTTTGGGCCCTGGCTGGATCACCTGCTTTTCAGCATCTGGTGAATGCTCAGTGTCTCCCCAGGAACCTTCTTGAAAATCTTGGGGCTCTGACTTTTCTTCTACTGGGGACTGATGAAAGGGTGTGTGGGTGGCACTGGGCGGGCCAGATGGTGGAGGAGAAGCCATCTTCACTGTGCTGTCATCTGGACTGAGGCACCGCTCCTCAGCTTCTGCAAGGGCTGCTTCCCCTGCATGCAGTGCATGGCCAGAGGCACCAAACATGGGGGCTCTGTACTGACTAGGAAGCATCTCAGACATTGCTACATGTGTCCTCTCCTCCTCTTCCACAACTCTCTCCCCAGTCAAGCCTCTCCCTCCAGCCTCTCCTTTCTTCTCTGATTCCCCAGTGCCAGAAAAGTCCTCGCAGGGTGGGGATTTGAAGCCCTTGTCTTCTTCTAGTGAAGAGGTGGGGGATATGGTACCAGCTGATGGCACATAGTCCAAACCCTGAGTGGCTTCAGTGCGGGAGGAGGGGATACTTGTGACAGTGTCAAGCAGTAAGGAGCTCTTGCCTGTCTCCTCTGTCTGTGGAGCTGTGAGTGAGGCTGCAGACTGGTCCTCAGCCACTGATGTGGCAAAGGAAGAAAGCTTGTCACACTCAGTGATTGAAGTAGCTGAGGACACGTGTTCCTCTTCAGCCAAAGGAGCAGCCACAATGTTGGGAGGGTAGGTGAGTTCAGCCTCGGGTGCTCCGTAAGTTTTGCTTGTGGTGGCAGGAATAGAACTGTCTGGCTGACTGGTGTCAAAGGTGCCAGGGCCTTCAGTCCCAGAGAGGTCGTAGGTATTTGTAGGGAATCTGGGTGGAGCTGGTCGTTCCTCTGGCTCATCATGGATCTCCTCATCTGAGATGGTCTGCTCTGTCTCTGAGTAGCCAGGAATCGTCTCATCTTGAATGTAAGAAACATGCTCAGTGGCTCCTGCAGGGGTGGCCAGGCTGCTAAGAAATGATGAAGTCTCCTTCTCAGGGGCCTTGCCCTGGACTCCCAGGTCTCGAGTTCCAAGAGACTCCCTGCCCTTTGAAATTACCTTGAAGGCTTCTTGCATATGTTTTTGATAAAAACTCTCAGCCTTTGTCTCCTCTTCTTCCTCCTCATCTGAAGGACGCACCTCCTCCATTTCTTCTACTTCAGCTTTTTCAATCACATCTTCCTTTGCCTCAGTCTCACTTTCCTCTCTGGCTTCAGCTCCATCTGGGAGCTTCTCTGCTTCCTTCTGTTTCTTTTCCTCACAAGTATCTTTTTCTTCTTCTTTCTCAGCCCCAGAGTCTGGACCTCGGTCCTTGCTGCCTTTTTCCTCAGGAATGTCTGGGACAACTTCTTTCTCCTGTATCCCATGCTCTTCTCGTTCTAGCCCTGAGACGGAGGGTTGTGCTTTGTGGAGAGCTATGGTTGCATGTCCCTCCTCCACAGTGTTTACAGGGAGTGGCTTGTCCCCTCGTCCCATGTCCCTTTGTTCAGCCAGCAAACCCTCTTCATGCTTCAACTCCTCAAAGTCCTGTGTGAGGTCCTCTGGTGAGGAAAAGGCCATCTCCCTGTGTCCACTGACAGTTGGAAGCTGTGCAGCCCCCTTATGGGCTGGGGGTGTTCGGGGCTCAGAAGGCGGCTCCTTCTCCCCACGGGAAGCTCTGCTCTTGTCCATCTTGATTCTACCAGGGGCCTTGGCTTTGTAGAGGGTTTTACGGACCTCAGGGGTAAAGGGCTTCAAGTCTGGCTTGGAAATTTTCTTGACCTCAGGTTTGGTGTCTTTCCTTTTTTCCTCCTTCTTGGCATCCTTCTTCTCCTCTTTTCTTCCTTCATCCTTCTTAAACTCCTTTCTCTCCTTCTTGATCTCTTTTTTTTCCTTGTCTTTTTTCTCTTCCAGCTTTGATATCTTTTCTTTCAGGTGCTTCTTCCCCACTTTGTCTTTGATCAGCTTTCGCTTCTCTGCCTTCAGTGCCTCACTCGACTCTGTCCTCACCCTCTCAGGCTTGGAAGGTTTCTCCAGGGGCTTCTCAGAGGGCTCTTTTGTCTTCTTTTCTGTCTTGGTTAACTCCTTGGCCAGCTCTGAACGGGCCTCCTTGGCTCCCTCTTCCGCCACCTCCTCCCGTTTGACCAGCTTGCTCATGGCCGTCTTGGCAGTAGCTTTGAGGCTTTCCTTGCTGTCAGCCCGCTGTTTGATTTTGCTGGGTTTCAGGTTGGCAGGCACAGCCCCAGCAGCCAGGTCCTTCTGTGTGGCCACAGGGTAGCGCAGGAAATCCAGGTGCCGAAGCTTTTCCAGGCCCTCCAGGATCTTGTTCTGGGGAGCATTTCCTGGAAAAAGCACACGCACAATCTTCTCAGTAGGGTTAGCTGGCAGCCAGACCACCAGAGCAGTGATAGAGGTCAGGTAGGGCACAGAAATCTCAGCCTCCTTCCCATTGGCCAGGACAATGCCTGTCTTGGCTTTACTATTGCCCGCCCACTTCTGCATGAGGAACTGCATCTCCTTGCTGTCCTTGACAGGGTTGAGGACATACATGTCCAGTCGGCCCACACCCATTTTGTGGAAGAGGGTCAGTGGCTCAATGGTGTTGCTGACCACACGGTACAGAGGCTCAGCCTGGATGCCCAGGCGGTTTAGGTGCTGAAGAGTGAGGCAGGCCTCCTCAATGCTGCGCTTGGCTTTCCGGGAGGCATCAGGCAGCCGGAGCTTATCAGGTACATTGAAGAATACAACTCCAAGCTCTGGGGAGATGAGATTCTTCACCCAGTCGCTGTAACTGCTGGAGCCCTGGGACTGTTCCTCCTCTAGCTCTGCCACTTTGCGCTGCAGGAGTCCATTGATGCCTGGCAGATTGTCTGCCCCAATGTGTGTGAGTAGCACTGAGTCGATGCGGTCCAGGTGCCGCACCAGCTTCCAGAAGCATGACTTGCGATCAGAACCACCATCCACCAAGATGTTGAAACCATTGACAGCAAAGAGCGCTGAGTCCCCACGGCCACCCGGGAATATATAGCAGCAAGGCTTGGAAAGCTTGAGGAAGCCCCCTGATGTAGGGGGCTCAAGCAGGTCAAAGGGGGATGGCACATCCACAGTCTCAGAGACGTACTCGGAGAACTCAGCCACACCATCCATGGTGGGTAGTATGGGCTCAGGGTTTAGCCGGAGGTGCAGGGTCTCTTGGGAACTGGACAGTCCCAGGTGGCTCCAATCACCCTCCCCTAGGCAGGACACAGTGAGGAAGGCTTGGATCCCAGGGTCTCTATTGCTGAGCAATTGGGCAATCTAGAGGAATGGGAGATAGAAGCTGATCAGGCCACTGGGGCTGCCTTCACCTAACCCTAATCTCCACCTCTCTGTAAGATGAATTCTTACCTCCTGCCTGGACTCCTGGTGGTCAAGGAATATGAGACTTTCTCTTCCTTGGATTCCTCCCCATAGTCCAAGTCCTGCTCCTTATCCTCCTTCCTCCCAGACACCCGGGCATAGAACTCACCTCCGGATTATGAAGGACCTGGGCAAAATTTTGGTAGGAGTAGGTTCCACTCTGTAGGATGAGGTCTCCCCCAGGCTCTAAATTTTGTCCACTCAAGATCAGTAGCTTGTGAGCTGATGGGCTGCTAAGGAGATGATGAACCTGAAATAGGAGGAGAGGGAGTGGTCACAGCTATGGGGAGTTCCCCTGCCTCAGTCATACAAGGACATGCTCCTCACTGCTGTCCCCCACAACACCTCCAGAGTGGGCCTGGGGATTATAAGTCAGTGTAGATGATAGATAGAGGAAGTTCTGATTTTAAAGCGGCGACCCTGGCATCCAGCACTTGGAGCAGACCTCTCAGCAAGGTACCAGCCCTTGGCCTTACCTCAGAGCTGATGCTGTCTGCACTGGGGTTGACCAGGATGATAGTTTCTAGGATCTCACTCTGGTGGCAGAGGGTCCTCTGACCTGAGACAGAGATGGAAGAATTTGTATTGAAGATAGTTAAGTACTTAAAGTGGAGAAACACTATGTGAATGAACAATAAGACAGTGGAGTGGGGCTTAGGAAAAAAGAGGAGCCTGGTTATCACAGACCCTGCCTTCTAAGATACTGTTAAGTAAGGTCTAAGAACTGCTCCTCTAGCCCTCCCCTCTCCCTTCAGATGCTGCACCCTCTGCTGCCCATGCCCCTACCCCTCTGCCGGGAACTTCTGCCTCAGACTGCCTGTTGACAAGAAGCTTTTGTCCCTCTGGAGCACTAAGCTCCTGGTGCTGCCTGGGGTTGGGGGAGTGGCTCAGTGGGAGAGAGGGCTCTTGGGATGATAACCTATTGAGCTGTCTCCTCACTAGCTTGCCTTTGCCATGGGGCCTTCATGACAGTAGAGTGTCTAGAAAGAAGGAAATAGAAGCTTTCTGTGTCATCACTACATGATCCTCATCCTCCTTTTCAACCCTCCCCCATCCAAGGTCAGAATTTCTGTTCCAGAAGATTCAGAGATTTGTGCTATCTCAACTAGTAGAGTTTTATAATTTAAAGATGGTGTCCAAGCCTGTAGCCTCACACACATGTCCATGCAGTCCTCCTGTGGCAACCCTAAACATTTCACAGCTCCCTCTCCCCCTTCACTTTTATATTCCAGGCTCCGGAGAGACCTGGCTCAGGGCCTTAAACCCTCCCTTCTGAATAATTTCTCTTCTTGTCCTTCCTTGCCCTTTTCCTATGGACCATCTATAGTCCTGATGAGGAGGAAGGGGCTGGTTCACAAACAAGAAGCATATAAATAAGGAAGGAGGGATCCAGCTATTACACACACACACACACACACACACACACACACACACACACACACACACACACACACCATGGAGAAAGAAACTATATACCCATGAAGCCTCTCAAGTGGATTCAAAACACCAAACAGTAAAGCAAAGAAAGTGGTGGGTGAGTTGGGCTGGAGAGATGGCTCAGTGGTTAAGGCACTTGCCTTCAGTGCCTAAGGCTCCAGGTTCAATTCCCCAGGACCCACATAAGCCAGATCCACAAGGTGGTGGCCCTGGTGCTCTCTCTCTCTGCTTGAAAATGAATAAATAAAATATTTTTTTAAAGTGGCGGGTAACGAAGGATGTGACCTTCCAGGCTGCTGCTCATCCTCCCCATCTCCTTCCCAGTTGCAGCCTTAGCTGATAGAGGACACTGACTCCTCTTCTGTGACCACCCCCTTTTCTTTCAGAGGCTGAAACAAGGGGAGCCTGTGGGTGGAGCCTTTGTTAAGAAGAAGAACCATGGAGAGAACAGTGCTAAAGAGGGGGTGGAAAGAATGTAAGAGCAAGAGGATGGGAGAAGTGCTGTGGAACACTGTTTCCAGACATGACGTGGCCGTTACGTTTACAACCTCATAGTGACTGTCATTACCTGCTTAAGGCCTGCACAGTATTGGCCCCATCAACATTCCACCATGGATGATGGAGGAGGGCATGAGGTCCCATCCTTCCCTGAGGAGTTAATGGTTGCTAGGGGAATAGGAGACATTTTCTTCAATGGTGTAGCCACTGGAAAGTTACCCATGCTCATGTAGGCAACCCTAATTAAACTCAGTGGGTCACACAAACACACAAGAAAAAAAGCCATTAAAGTAGAAGGACTACTTGGGAAGAAGAAGGGGTTCTGTGGATAGGGAAGGGAGGGGAAAAAAGAAGGTAATACAGGGGGATTATGATCAGAATATATCATATACATATATTTAAAAAATTGTCTGGCCAGGCATGGTGATATACAGCTTCAATCCCAGCACTCGGGAGGCAGAGGTAGGAAGATCACTGTGAGTTCAAAGCCAACTTGAGACTACAGAGTAAATTCCAAATTAGCCTGAGCTAGAGTGAGATCCTGGGGGGGGGGGTTGTCAATCAAAAGAGGTTTAAAAAAAAAAAGAAGTGCCATGGTGGGGGGGAATGGGTGGATCTGGGGAGGCAGAGCTGTGGATACTCTGTGAGGGAAATGAACTACAGGATAGTGGCAGAGAACCAAATCCCATCCAGGGCATTTGGGTCTTAGAGGAAGGAGTTCAAGAGTTCTCTTCTATGAACTTGTGAGTTGGGGGAAACTTTGAGGTCACTTGGAAGGATGAGAACTGCCTCAAAGGCAAGCTGGGGCAGGGCTTGAGTGGGGAGGGATATCAATGTCCAGTGAGATTTAGCAAGGTTAGGACTTTTAAGCTAGGTGGGGCAAAGATTTGCTTTCCAACGACCATCCCCACTCCCCAGTTTATAATCTCAAGATTTCTTTGGTCCCAGTTCCTGTTCTGGCATTAGACCACAACCCTATCCCTAGGGAGCAGAAACATGGTTTATATCCTGAGCTTCTCTGCTGCTCCCCGGCTCTTGCCATGAAGGGAACTGACTTGCTTTTCCTTTCTCTCTGCGGAGGACTGTCTCATGAGGCAGGGGCCCTTCCTGGCATGCAGGGTGGGCAGAGCCGGCAGGAGGGCAGGTGTCTCCGCAGTGAGGCAGAAGGAGGGGGCGCTCGCTTGGGCAGCTGCAGTTTGCCGCAGTGTGTGAGTGTGTGCGCGCTGAGCTCAGCCTCCAGCTCCGCCCCCACCCCCACCCCAGCATGACAAGTCATTTTCTTGGCTGCCTCTGCATGGGGGGGATGGGGGGTACACAGAGAAGGAGAAGAAATTGGTTTCTCTGTTAAAGAGCCCCCATCTTGAGAGGAAAAACAGAGATGAGGTGGGGGTGGGGCCGAGACAGGGGACCTGTGGGGTTGACAGACTGGGAATGCCGGCAGCTGCTGGAGCTTCCTAGTGGCCTCCGGGGATCACAAAGGGTGCTTAAAGCCTCAGGCTCAAGCTGGCCACAGAGAATGGGGTGGGGTGGGGGGAAGCCCATGACACACAGCTTAGTGTGTGAGGAAGCACATGCCACGTCTTAGTGACCCTTTCCTCCCGTATTTTCCATGGTGCTCCCCACCTTTCCTTACTTGGCAAAAACTTGCAGCCCCCTCACCCCCAGCACAGGAGCAGCCGAGTGATGCCCAAGACCCTCCCATTCTCATAACAGCCCCCTTCATTTCAGATGCTTCTCTCCCCAAAGACAGCCCCCAAACTCCTCCCAAGCCAGGGCTGCCAGGCAGAGCCAGTGGCACCACCCTCTGCCATGGCTCTCAGCTGATGTCCCCCACCCTCACCCAGAGAAGAGGGGACGGTCACTGTCCTGTCCCAGTTGGTTGCACTGGTTCTGGATCCAGGGTGACCCCCAACCAGTAATATCCACCTTCTCTCTCCATCCCCCCTCAGTCTACCCTTCCTGTTGAGCTACACCCACATGCACCGGATTACCAGGTATCAGCTCCCTTCCAGGTGCCCACCTCTCAATCACAGCTCCCCTACCCTCCATCATGCTTAGGCTCTTACCCTGGGGTGTGGGAGGGAGCCCTCATGGAGGCAGCCAGCTGCTGGCTCCGGCCTCAGCCGGCAGCTTCAGGGTAGAGTCTGCAGCACTTGGGGTGGGAGTTGGGGGGGCACTTGATGGGGAGGGCGGCGCCAGGGCGGGGAAGAGGGGCCGGTCCATGACGAGGCACTGGAGACTTAACTGTTTCTTGGCCTGTACAAAGCCAATGCTTTGGTGCTGCTGAGGGGATGTCTAGTAGCTCAAAGAGATAAGGCAGTCTCCTGTGGCTCACAGTGACTGCTCCTCCAACCCTGCTTAGTTAAGAAATACTCTCTCAGCACCAACCTGAAAGACCATGCTAGGGCAGAGTGGCTTACAGAAAGCGCGGGCCACATGGGCTCTCATCTTCTCTTAGAGACTATCTGCCCTCTCCCCTCAGATGGACCTAGAGATGACCTTCAGTTTCCGCAGTAGCAGAAGACAAAGAGGCTGGGGGCCATGCAAGTAAGTGAGGGAGGGGTGGGGTGGGATGTGTGCTGGGCTGGGCCCTGTTTGGAACTGCAGCCAGAGAAAGCATGGAAGGCAGAAATGAGTCTCATTCTGGATGGGAGGATAGTTTGAAATCCTGGAGTGGACACGTTGGGGGGGGACGACAAAAGGGGGAGACACAGGTCATTGTATGCAGGTCTGTGTAGAGCAACCACAGGAACGGACTCTTGTGATTCTTGAGCCACTGAAGGGCAAGGGAGGCTTCTGCCTTTCAGTGAAGGAGTTAATAAGGACCAAGCATGATCACCAGGACCTTGGGTGTTTTTTTTTTTTTACTATAGACCAAAAATTAAATGTAATATGAAGAAGCCTTTGGATTAAGAAAGGTCTATAAATGGTTTTGTAGGGTCCCTGGGTCCCTGTTCTTCCTTGCCTCCATTCCTGTCTGTCTCTTAGCTGTGTCAGTCTTATTATTTATCTTCGTCCTGCTAATGTTGACCCTTTGTCCCTCAGTCTCAACCTCAGTGAAGTGCTCCGGGACTCAAGGGAAGGATCAGGAGAGGAGAGCTCTAGCCCTCACTGTCACAGGGTGATGCTTATGTTTTCACATCCTGCCCTCTTTCCATTAACCCTCCCCAGTCCTGGTCAGCTCCTCCACCCTCCACCCTCCACCCAGCCACAACCCCATCACCAGCCCCACCCTTGCTCCAGGCTGCCAAGAACTGCTTTTGAAGGTCAAAGAAGCCAAAATAGTCTCTGCTCTCAGCATCCCCGTTACCCCCCTCAGCTGCAGCCAGAGGAGAGGAGGAGCTGAGTCACTGGTACTCTCTCTCGGGAAGGAGAGGGAGAGAAACTGGTGCTCTCCAGTTTCTTTGATCCAGGGGATGCAAAGCAGCCACAGCCCCATTTGAATAGAAGAGACACAGAGCACAAGCCAGGCTGAACCCTGAGCAACACCCAGGGAAATACCTCCCTTCAGCAACCCCACTTTGAGCCCCCTATCTCCTCTCCACTTTCTAAAGCTCTCTAGCATGTTAGGAGGGGAGACATCAATAGACATATGGCTTGAGAATAAAATAGCATTTCCAGCCAGGCATGATAGCACACGCCTTTAATCCCAACACTTGGGAGGCAGAGCTAAGAGGATCGATGTGAGTTTGAGGCCAACCTTGGACTACAGAGTGAGTTCCAGGTCAGCCTGGGCTAGAGTGAGGCCCTACCTTGAAAAAAAATAGCATTCCCCAGCTGTATGCTGAGTCCACCCTTGTTCTTAACCATCACCCTCTCACACCACCCTGTGGACATGGTTCCAACTCAGTCCAGTTTTTCTTCAGCTTTTTAACTCTGAATAGTACTCGTGACAACCAGTCCTTAACCCAGCATGTGCCCATCTCTACTGCAGTGAAATGGCAAGATGCCAAAGAAGCAAGGGAGGCTTGAGCTTGGATTCAAAGTGAGATCATGGGTCCAGATTTGACACCTACTCCACTTAACTATCCATGATGCTAAGCAAGCCACTGAAGCATCAGAGTTTCCTCCCTAGTCTAGCGAGTGAGTATGTAGTATTATCCTCTAAGGGACGTGACAAGCACCTCTTCATTCCTAAGATTCCTAATCCTGCAATTCCGCAACTCCGTGCTTCTTTCTTTGTGGAAGATTTCTGAACGGTTACCTAGGTCAGCGGGGAAATCCTAAATCAGAATCCCAGGTCAGACTAACCCTGGGGTAAATGTTCCGGCTAACCCGTAACTGAGGATGTTTGCAGGATGTCTCAGCTTTCCCATTCTCATAATGATTCAGACCTCATGTGGATGGGAATGGAAGGTCAGAAAGAATGCCTCGAAGGCCTCGTCCTGTTTCTTCCTTCCTTCCTTTCTTTTCTTTTGACAGGATCTCATGTAGCCTAGGCTGGCCTCAAACTCTGATATGTAGCCAAGGCTGACCTTTAACTTTTGATCTTCCTGCCTCTACCTCCCAAGAGCTGGGATTATAGACATGTACCACTGTGCCAGGCTAGCCCGTGTTTCTTAGAGCCTTAGAATAGCGACCTCTCTTTTTTTAAATAGGGTCTCACTGGAGCCCAGGCTGGCCAATGATCCTCCTCCCTCAGCTTCCCAAGCCCTGAAATTAAAGGTGTCTGCCGCCTCTCCTGGCTAGTCTTCTATTTTCTATAGGAGTTCACTAGCAGAAGACCCAGAGATGTGGTGTTGCCCTCCCCCTTGCTGGGATGAGCCCAAAGCCGGATGCATGCTGAGGTGGATGCCCTGCCACTGAGCTGCCCCTCCAGGCTTGAACAGCTCACTGTTGCTGGGCCTGTGTTAGAATGCTCCGAAGCTCCAGAGGATTTAGTTTTATATTTTTGTAGGCGTGCAAAAACTGCCTTTGAAAGCGTTTACGAGAGTTGACCACTAGAAGGTGCTGGACCACTATAGAAGGGCCCCTTCTTTACTGTGTGGGTGGGTGAGTGTAGAGGGGGCGGGGCTTAGGAATAATTGCTCTCTTCCGGTCATTGGAGGGTACATTTTTGTCTTCTTTCACATCATTTTGGCCCAGCACTTCAGGCCAGGTGATAGGGGTGGCCATCCACTCTGTGGGGTAGGTGGAAAGGGGGTCATAAGGCACTAGTGTGTCTCCTTGAACACATCCCAGCAGCCTAGCTGCCTGTGGCTCCCCACTCCCAGGAGGCTGAGGGGAGGCCTCTTCGGCAGCTGCTCTAAGACGACTGTTGTTTGCAGGGACAGCTGAAGAGGAGCCGGCAGGGGTGGGGCTGTAGCTGTCTTAAGCTCTGTGGCTTTTCTTTTTTCTCCCAGGAAATTCTCCATTGTTCTCCAGGGACATAGGTCACCATGAAAATGTCTAAACCTAAAAAAATTTCTGTATAACAAAAAGTAAGTTCAGTTCTGGCTCCAGGCCCCATGGGGACACCATAGTAAAACTGATTGAAAAGTTCTAGTAGGTATGTCTGTATGGATGCTTGTTTCTAAGAAGTGCTGGAGAATGCAATGCATCTCTCTGTAAATCCCTTCCAAAGGATCCCCTTTATCTTAATCTGAGGAATGGCTAAGTACTTTGGTGGAAGTTCATCTCATTTCTTACATTATCCTAGAAAACAGCCCACTTTCAAGGTTAGAGACTAGTGTGAAGTACTAACATCAGCCACATAATCCCCAAACTTCAGTTCAGTCTGAGCTAATTTTCTCCTTGCCATCCTCTTATGCAGTTTTGCACTGAAGCTTCTAGGAGTCTTAAGTGGTAAAACTTCTGGCTTTCAGTCATTAAGTATAATAGAGGATGTCATGGCATGAGTAATTCTAAACAGAAAGCAATATCAGTATCAAAAGAGTGAGTAGCTAGCTTTACAGGAAGCCAGTAACCTCAGGATGATGCCAGCCTCCCCCAGTTTTAAGGTTGCTACACATATTCTGAGGATAATGGAGCTTTGTTTTCTCCAACTTTCCAGTAGCAGTCTAGAACAATCATTGACCAGAAAATGACCAAAGATCTATGTCTCTGTTCAGAGTAAAGCGGTGACTACCATATTGAATAGTATAGAGTAATCTGTATATAAATTCTGTTATTTGGAGGCAATGGCTCTGAGCTACATGGGATTTATGGTCCACAAAGCTGCAGGGAAACCAGGTGCGGTGGTGCAGACCTACAATCCCAGCACTCAGGAGATAGTGGCAGATGAATCATAAATTTGAGGCCACCCTGACCTACACAGTGAGTTCAAGGCCAGTCTGGATTGACAATACAGTGAGACCCTGTCTAACATGACCGGATGCCTAACACTTCTATCAAGGGATGTTTAAGACTTTCTGCACTCTGCCCATAGGCAGCTGTCATACAATGATAATTCCAAAAATCTTATCTCTAATTTCTAAAGCACTTCTTCCAAGCAGCAGAATGGAAAACTGCATTCTATGAGCTTTGACCTCAGAGTGTAACTAGCTCCTATAGCAGAAAACCCAGGAGATGCTCCTTCCAGTCTTGATCTGATGGTGCTCACCAGCCTCTGATAGCCGAATTTTCTTTTGCTCTGTAGATCTGTTTGCTAAGTCAAGAGGAAACAGAAACCCTGTGTCTTGGAGGGTAAGCTGTTCAGAATACGGGTCTGGGAAGGTGAGTGGGGCATTCTGAGATCTCTGTAAGGGAAGAAGGAAGACTAGGGTATGCAGACAGGGGAACATGAAGGAAAAGAGTGGATTTTTTTTTTGCATGGAAGTAATTGATTTCTCAAGAAACTATCTCACTTTCTTAGTGCATGTCAACTGCTGTCCACAAACAACAATAATTCTTGAAGAAATTATGTTTCCCAGGCTCCCTCTGCCATCATATATGAGTCTACAAAGCATACTGGGTATGTGGAGATGGTTACGTAGCTTTGCAACTATGCCACCAGGAGACCTCCCTTAGTCCCCTACCCCAACCTCCCACCAGGCCAGTTCTGCATGAGAGACTGGACCTCTGCTGTTCTGTGACCAGCCCTCACCCCAAAGAACTGAGACAAATGATACTACTCCTAACCTTTGACCTCTGAGGAGAAGTGAGCTAGATGCCGGGTAATGAAGAGTCTCAACTGTTGGTTCAAGTCAAAAGATGATAAGTCAATGTTCCAGGAGAGAATCCCTGTGGGGGAAAAGAAAAGAAAGCGGGTTCTAGATAGGAGGTGGGGCTGCAGAGAGCACGGTGTCAAGCTCACAGAGGAGGGAAGGAGAGGGAGGTGACAGCTGCCATGATCAACTTCACTAATGTCTCTAAGGAGAGCTAGTACCATGTCTGTCTTCTACCTGCTTTCTCTTTTCCTTGTTGAGACCAGAGGAAGGACAGGGTTTACACTAAATTCACTGAATTTGGTTATTAATGTGTTTGTAGGTAGCAATTTTGCTTTTGCAGTTGTAGAAGTAACATCCATGTCTATTCCCAGATACTGTGGGTTTCTCTCCCGGTTCTAATCTCCTTCCATGCCCCTTCCCTGGCCCCCACCCTTTGGAGGCTTGCTCCCCGCCCCCCCCCCCCCCCGCAGGTGGCTCCGCAGCACTGCACCACAGGACCAGAGGGAGATGAGCTGTGATAGCCCAAGGCCTCTCTCTCTCTCTCTCTCTCTCTCTCTCTCTCCTACTGCAACTTGGCTACGAGCATTCAGATTTGAGATCTGTACCCTGCATTCTGAAAGCCCCACCGGTTCAGGGACCCTAAAGAAGAAACCCTAAGGTAGGGGACTGGCACGGTGAAGACTTTCAGGACAGTGCAGGCAGGACAGGGGTGAGCCCAGAAGGGACCCCAGGGACCGCACGGACTTCCCCTGCCTGGGGACATTGCGGAAGGATGGCAAACAAGATGTTGGCAGCTTGGGAGGATACAAACGCAGGGCTCGGGAGAGGCAGGTGTCAGGAAGCGCGCCCGGGGATGGAGGATGCAGGTGGTAGGTAAGGGAGGCCGGGATGGAGTGAGCGCTGCAGAAACAGCCGGGAGGGAGGGACCGCAGCTCACCTTGTTCAAGGTGGGCCCGCACGGCCCTCAGCTGACTCTCGGTGCCGATATCGCCAACCACGATGAGCATAGAGTATTTCCTCCGGTCCCAGCATGCCGCCGCCGCCGCCACGGCACCGGCCTCGCACAGCGGCTCCTCGGGCTTCTGAGCCTGCCGCGCGCCGGGGCTCCGGAGCCCCAGCCCGGCCGCCGTCTCCATGGCAACACGTCCCGGCTGCGCGGGCTCAGCCTCGGTCTCCATGGAAACTCAAGCGCCGTGGCGGGCAGGCGGCGTCGGCTGCGGGCACAGCGAGCGCGGTTCTTAAAGGCCGGCGGCGGGCGGCGCTCATTGGCCGCCGCCTGTCAGGGGGCGGAGCCAGGGCGCCGCAGGGGGCGGGGCTGAGGCTGAGCGGCCGGGGCTCTGCGGTCTCGCTCCGGCTTAGGGTGATGGAGACTGTTTCCCAGCCACCTGCAGTTTTCTTCCCCTTCCCGATTAGAGCCGGGCTGGGGCCACTAGAAGAGAAGCCACTCGTTAGAATGTGTCCCCATGGGTCTGTCTGGCAGAGCCGCAGCCTCGCGCCAACCGAGGGGAGCCATCTTGTCCCTCCCTGTCTGGTATCTTTGTCTCTATCCATCAGTATCTGGGTGTCTGTATTATCATCATTGCCTGGTGATGTGTGTGTGTGTGTGTGTGTGTGTGTGTGTGTGTGTGTGTGTGTGTGTTTCTCTTCGCTGCTTGCCATCACCATCCTCCGTTTCCCTGGGTGTGCTCAGGGAAGCTGTGCGGTATTGGAAGGGACAGGATGACCTTCCGGCCCTGAGTCCCTGGTGAGTTATTATTCCAAAGATAGTGGTTGGCTGCTTTCCATCTCTGCTGAGTGCAATGAGCTCAGACTGCAGCAAGGGGGGTTTGAGTAAAACCCAAGACCTTCTCCTCTATAGGTGAGGTGATGCAGTGAAACGGGCAACCTTAGAGACTTATTTCTGCCCATAAATGAACTAGTTCCTTCCTCCCCTTCCCCGTCCCTCCCTCCCCTTCTCCTCCCCGATGAAACCCTTCCTTCATCCCTGCAAAGCAAGCACTCTACCAACTAAGCTACATTCCCAGCCAACACCAGAAAATTCTCTTAACAGAAGCGCAATGTTTGAACCAAAGAAATGACAGTTTCAAAATCAAAGAACCGTAGGATGAGAAAGAGAACCGAGGAGGCCTAGCACTATTTTATGACTAACTGGTGGTCACTGGTAGAACTCTCTTGCCTAGCATGCTCAAGGCCTGGCCTAGCTTGTATCCCCAGTACCAAGAAACTAATAATAGTTCTGGGAATCATTCTTCCTCCATTCCTCAGTGTGTCTCCTCCACCTTGTCTGCACTATTGCGCTCTCACCCGGAATCATCCTGTACTTGTGTGTAGCAGACAGAAAGCGTGCCTTTCACTCTTGGCTTCAGTAGTACTTGCTTTTTATCCCACTTACCTTACACTGTGGGGATGGTAAAAGCTAGAAGAGAGTGGAATACCTGATTTAACAAAGCCCCCAGTGAGCCTTATTTTGATTGGGCGATTTCAGCATATGAAGTACCTCATAGCAAGACTTGGCCCCCATCACAGAACATGTATTACAGCAAAACATACAGTCCATTCTATAACTAATTTGGACATGGCCCTGAAAATCCCTTTTTATAGCAGAGAAGGGGAAACAAGCATGCTAGTAGGACATCAGATGGTGAGTTGCTTCATCCCACCTACAGTTGCAGAGTTGCAGATCAGAATCTGGAAAACAACATGGCAAAATGAGCAACTCTGCTTTTCTGTAATCATAAAAGAGTGTCAGGACCTAGGAAATGGCTCAGTGGGTAGAAACATTTGCTATGCAAGTTGGAGGGTCTTTAATGGCCTGGATTCAATCCCTAACCCTTATGTAAAAAGTCAGGCATCAAAAATAAATAATAAGCCGGGTGTGGTGGCGCACGCCTTTAATCCCAGCACTCGTGAGGCAGAGGTAGGAGGATCTCTATGAGTTCAAGGCCATCCTGAGACTACACAGTGCATTCCAGGTCAGCCTGGGCTCCAGTGAGACCCTACATCAAAAAACAAAACCAAAAACAAACAAAAAAAATCAATAAATAAAATAGAGAGGCTGGATACTCTAAGGCCCTAAGAAGCTAGCCTGGTGTGGTCAGTATCATTAATATCAATTTTTGGGAAGTGGAGGCAGGAGATCAGGAATTTAAGGTCATCTTTGACTACATAGTGGAGTTTGAGACCAGCCTAAGCTATCTGAAGCTTTGCCAAAAGAAAGAAAAACAGGAGGACTACCAAAGTCAAGGCTAGCCTGAGCTATATAACAAGATCCTATCTCAAACAAAAAACCCCACCACCACCAAAAATACATGTATTTCAATGTTAAATTGTACATGTAGTTGTGCAAATGCTGTATAGAATCATATCATCTACAAATAGGATTTTCTGGCTTCTTCCTTTCCTATTTATATTCCTTTTATTTCTTTCTCTTGCCTTATTGCTTACCTGTTAAGACTTTCATATTGAAGAGGAATGAAAGGAGTGGATATTTCTGTTTTGTTCGTGATCTTACTGGAAATGTTTCCAGTTTTACTCCATTTAACATGATGTTGTTGGCTATGGGTTTGTCATATATAGGTTTTAATATGTTGAAGATATGTTTCCTCCATTCCCAGTCTCTTTAGGGCTTTTATTGTGAAAAGATGTTGAATTGTGTCAAAGGCTTTTTGTGTACCCATTGAAATCATGTGATTTCTGTTTTTGAGTCCTTATGTGATGCATTACACTTATTTATTTACATTGGTTGAACCATCCTTGCATATTTGGATATTCTCTTTCTTTGGGTTAGTTTGGCTAACTCATGTTGGTTTTGTTTATCTTTTCAAAGACTCAACTCTTCATTTCACTGATTCTTTTTTTTTTGGTTGTTTGAGGTAGGGTCTCACTGTAGCCCAGGCTGACCTGGAATTCACTATGTAGTCTCAGGGTGGCCTTGAACTCATGGTGATCCTCCTACCTCTGCCTCCCGAGTGCTAGGATTAAAGGCATGTGCCACCACGCCCGACTTGTATTTTTTTTCTGATTTCTATTTAATTTCTGCTCTAATTTTGACTATTTCTTTGCATCTACTACTTTTCAGTTTGGTTTATTCTTGTTTTTACAAAGCTTTAATGTGCATAATTGAGTTGTTTACTTGAGATCTCTCTGACTTTTTTTATAATGATTTTTTTATTTATTCATTTTCAAGCAGAGAGATACAGAGAGAGACAGAGACAGAGACAGAGACAGAGAGAGCACCAGGGCCACCACCTTCTGGGTCTGGCTTATGTGGGTCCTGGGGAATGGAACCTGGGATCTTAGGCACTGGAGGCAAGTGCCTTAACCCCTGAGCCATCTCTCCAGCATGAGATTTCTCTGACTTTAAAAAAATACTTTATTTATTTGCAAGGAGAGAGGGAGAGAAAGAGAGAGAGAGAACACGTGCACCAGGACCTCCAGCCACTACAAATGAACTCCACATGCATACACCACTTTGTGCATCTGGCTTTTTGTGGATACTGGGGAATTAAACCTGAGTCCTGGGTCTTTAGGCATTGCAGGCAAGCGCCTTCTCCAGCCCCTCTCTGACTTTTTAATTTAGGCACTTATGTTATGAACTCCCATGTTAGGACTGCTTTCACTGTATCTCATAGGTTTTGGTATATTGTGTTTTCATTTTAATTCTAGGAATTTAAAAACAATTCCTTATTGATTTCTTCAGTGACCCAATCATTATTTAATCACATGTTGCTTAATTTCTATGGCTTTGTGTATTTCCTGTAGTTTCTTTTGCTACTAATTTTAAGCTTTATTCCCTTGTGGTCAGATAGAATACAAGAAGTTATTTTGATTTTCTATGTTGAGACTTACTTTGTGTCCTAATACATGATATATTTTCGATGAAGTCCCATGGGCTTCTGGGAAAACTTTTTATTCTATGGTGTTTGCATAGAAAGTTATTTTAGGTTCATGAAATTGATGATGTCATTTAATCCGGATGATTTTCTGTTTTTTTTTTTTTTTTTTTTTTGTTAGGCTAACCTGTCAATTGGTGAAAGTAGGGTATTGAAGTCACCCACTATTACTGTGTTGGGGTTAATCTATGACTTTATTTCTAGTAATAATTGTCTTATGAAATTGGATACACCTGCTTTCAAAGCATATATATGTTTAGAAATATAATGGCCTCTTGATGAATTGTTCCCTTAATCAGAATGAAGTGACTTTGTCTCTTAGGACTAGTTTTAGTTTGAAGTCTATTTTATCAAATAATAGACATGATCATGCTCACACAGGGTGTATGGCTATACACTTGACATGATCATGCTCATAGACTTGTCACATTTTAGAATAGTGGTGCCTGCCTGTTTCCTCATTTCATCTGCTTTTCCCATGCTTTCACCTTAAGGTAATGTCTCTCTTTGAAGACTAGTCATGTGTCTTGGATGCAGCAATAAACGAGATGGATTCTGTGTTTCAATCCCATCTGCTAGCCTGTGTCCTTTTATTGGGGAACTGAGACTATTAATATTCAAAGCTATTAGTATTAGTTCCTGTCATTTTGTTCATTTTGTAATGTTTGGTGTTTTTTCTTTTTAATTATTTTTTATTCTTTTGTTTGTTTGTTTTTCGAGGTAGGGTCTCGCTCTAGCTCAGGCTGACCTGGAATTCACTATTTAGTCTCAGGCTGGCCTCGAACTCACTTCGATCCTCCTACCTCTGCCTCCCAAGTGCTGGGATTAAAGGAGTGCGCCACCACGCCCGGCTATTTATTTATTTATTTTGCTAATTTTACTTTTATTTATTTATTTTTTAAGTTCAATACTTTTTTTAATTGTCCATAATGAGTTACATTGTTTAGTGGGCCAACAATGAGTTGTTATCCCCAATTCCTCATTGCCCCCTTCCCCATCCCCAGTCAGCTGGATAGCCTCCTCCGTGGGGTCTGGATCAGTCTTTGTGGTAGGGGACCATGGATAGCCTAGTATTCAGCCAGGTTCTCCTGACCCAAGTGTGTTGTTACTGAGGGGTGCCATGCCTCTGATATTCTCCCCCACCACGGCTCTCACAATCTTTCTGCCTCCTCTCCCGCTCAGTTCCCTGAGTCGTGGTGGGTATTAAGGATGCTTTAATGTTGTAAGCTTAGGAGTTTTTGTGTCGAGAATCGTTGGTTTCTGTCACCCTGGTTTATCCTGTGTTGATTGAATGGCTGTGGCTGTGGGTCCCTTGTTCATCCCATCATTCTCTGCAGGGTTCCATATGGATCCTCCACGATATGACTGTGGTGGCTCATCTCTTGCCAGGATCTCAGCTTTCTGCCTGCGGTCGGTTGGTAGGGTTATATGGGCCACAGCTCTCTCACTGTATCCTTTACAGAGAGGGTCCTGGAAAGGCTACTTACTTGTCCGCCATCATGCTCTGCCCCCTAATTATTTAATTTTAAATACTGTTATTTATTTGCAAGCAGAGATAGAGATAGATAGATAGATAAAGAGTGAGAGAGAGAGAGAGAGAGAGAGAGGAGAAACAGACAGAATGGGAGCAGTAGGGCCTCCAGCTGCTGTAAATGAACTCCAGATACATGAGCCACTTTACATGGATTCTGGGGAATAGAACCCAGGTTGTTAGGTTTTGCAGATAAGCACCTAAACCACTGAGTCATCTCTGCAGCTCTGTTTGGTGTTTTTCTAATCCTCATTTGCTTAACTCCAGTTCTAGTATGATTTATTTTTTTCCCTCTATTCTCTTGTATTTATCATACTCTTCAGTCTAAAGAAGTCCTCCCAGTAACCTCTACAGAGCTGCCCTAGTGGTCATAAACTCCTTTAGCTTGTTTTTATCATAAAGTTTTGCTTTCTCAATTAGTTATGACATAGTTTTTCTGTACATAGGAGTCTTGGTTGGCAGCTGTGGTCTTTCAGAGCTTAAAATACATCGTTCTATTCTCTTCTGGATTTTAATGTTCCTTTAAGAATTCAGCTGTTATTTTGATGGGTCTGTCTTTATATGTGATTTGGTGTTTCTCTCTTGTGGCTTTCAATACATTTTCTTTTAGTTTTCTGATAGCTGCTCTTCAGCTTTCCCCAGATTACTGTGTCTGCATCTTGAAACCAACTTTTGGTTTTCCTAGACAGGGCCTTGAATTCATGATCCTCCAGGTTCCACTCCCTAATGCTGGGATTACAAGCATGAGCCAAAATACCCAGTTCCATTTTTTTCTTTTAGCCTGAGCAAAGCTATTTCTTACTTCTAGATACTCTTAAGTGTTTTTTGTGCTGTAGGGATGATGGTGGTAAAGAGCAACCAAACCTAAGTATATAATTTAGTTTTGAGACCATAATTTTACATTTTCTCCAGAGTATTCATGAAACTGGCTTCTTTCCATCCACAGAATGCTTAGGTTGAAAAAAAATCATCTTTTCAATATCACAAAATACCAAGTACTTTTCCTCTTCTTTCTCATCATCTCTTTCTTCATGAGCTTTCATACTATGCCTCCCCCACCTACCCCCCAACAAATATCCTGCATTAATCTTTTCAGTCTGTTTGAGTGCCTTTCCCTCAGCCATTCTTGTACTTTCTACTTAACCTGGCCTGTTTCTTTGCATGTATTATTCTCCTCTAAGGATTTATTTAGTTACCTTTGCCTTTAGGTCTTACTTGTGGAATTAAGTTTTATCTCATTCCACAAAGGATTTAGAGTATGAAATCCAGGACTGACGAATGCAGTGATGATAGAAGCCTTTCCTCAAAGCACAGTGGAAGGTGAGGAGCAGCACCTGAGGTCGTTGTTTGAGCTCAATGTGTGCTGTAGCATGCACACGCCTGCAACCCCCCACCCACCCAGATTTAAATAAACACTTTAATAGACTTTTCTTATTGTACTATATTTACATAGCAAAGTATATATGCCATTAAACTCTCCCCACACCATACACTTTGGTCGCTGGAAATTGTGCCCAGGGCGCCACACATAGACAAGAGCTTTACCATTAAGCTGCACCCAGCCTCTCATTATAACTTTTTTTTTTTTGCTTATGTTCATGTGTACTGTGGTGTGTGCATGTGTATTTGCCCTTGGGGAGCCCGTGTGCTTGTCAGTGTGCAGGCAGGGGCAGGGAGCAATTGTGAGGGAGAGAGGGGTGCTCACCTTAGGTGACCGGAGCAGAGTGTCAGGTGTCCCACTCCATTGCTCTTCTGCTCCATTCTTATTATTTCTTAAAATATTTTATTTCCAAGCAGAGAGAGACAAACAAATAGAGAGACAATGGACATGCCAGGGCCTCCAGCTGCTGGAAATGAACCCCAGATCCACAGACACCTTGTGCATCTGGCTTTACATGGGTCCTGGGGAATTGAACCCAGGTTGTTAGGCTTTTCAGGCAAGTGCCTTAACTGCTGAACCATCTCTCCAGGCCCCATTCTTATTGTAAAATTTTTAATAAAGGTTTTATTTTATATATTTTTATTTATTTATTTACAAGCAGAGAGATGAGAGTTCACTAGAGAGAATGGTTGCCCCAGGGCCTTCAGCCACTGCAAATGAACTCCAGATGCATGCCCCACTTTGTGTATCATGGATACTAGGGAATCTAACCTGAGTCATTATGCCTTGCAAGCAAATGCCTTAACCACTGAGAAATCTCTCCATCCCTAAAAATATTTTTATTTATTTGCAAGTAGAGAGAGAGGAGGAGGAAGAGAGGAGAGATTGGTATGCCAGGGCCTTCTACTGCTGTAAGTGAACTCCAGATGCATGTACCACCTTGTGTATCTGGCTTACGTGAGTACTGGAATTAAACCTGGACAGTCAGGCTTTGTGAGCAAGCGCCTTTAACCAACCTTTCTCATTCTTATTTGAACCTGAGTCTCTTACTGACACTGGAGCTTGCTCATTTTTGGGAACCCAGGCTGTTCCCTGGTCTCTGCTTCCCTTGGTGGGGTTGGGATTATAGTAGCATGTGGCCATGCCCAGATGTTTACGTGGCTTCTGGATTTAGGGATTCTCCTGAGTTTTATTTCCTTTGCCATAGGAGGGTTGGGATAACAGACACAAGTGTCACATGCCACTGTGTCCGGCTTCATGTGGGTGCTGGGTTCTGAACTCCCATTGCAGGCTTGAGGACAAAGAACTTTTAACCATCTCCCAGCCCCTATCTCTGAAATTGTTTCAAAATAAAAAGTTTACTTAAGGGCTGAAGAGATGGCTCAGCGGTTAAGGTGTTTGCCTGCAAAGCAGAAGGACCAGAGTTTGATTCCCCAGTGCCCACATAAAGCCTGATGCACAAGGCGCATGTGTCTGGAGCTTGTAGTGGCTGGAGACCCTAACATGTCCATATTCTCTCTCTCTCTGTCAAATAAATAAAAAATATTTATAAAAAAAGACTATCAGCAAGCTGTTAGAGCTGATAAACACTTTAAAAAAAGTTTACTTAAGAAAATTAAAAGGAGGAAGTTCTGTAGAGATAAGACAGTGTGATGCTTCTTTTGTAGAGGTTGTCGGTATTGACAGGTGTCAATTAACCTAGGGGTAGAAGGTTAATCAATTAATAAACTAAGTTGGCTTCCATCTTAATTATATCACCTCTTTGTTAACTTAACTCCTTCATAAGGATGTGGACTTGACCACGTTTCGGTTTCTCCAGTTTTTTTTTCACATTGTCAACTTCTACATATTAAACATTGTGAAATAAAAGGTTTTCAGGTTTCGTTTGTTTGTTGTTTTCCTGACGTAGGGTCTCTCTCTCTCTAGCCCATACTGACCTGGAACTCACTATGTAGTTTCAGGTGACCTCACAGTGATCCTCCTACCTCTGCCTACCGAATGCTCTGATTAAAGATGTGCGCTACCAATTTAAAGTATTTTTATTTATTCATTTTTAAGCAGAGAGATAGAGATAGAGATAGAGATAGAGAGAGAGAGAGAGAGAGAGAGAGAGAGAGAGAGAGAAAGAGCACCAGGGTCACCACCTTGTGGGTCTGGCTTTTGTGGGTACTGGGGAATTGAACCCGGGGCCTTAGGCACTGGAGGCAAGTGCCTTAACCGATGAGCCATCTCTCCAGCCCTCAGACAGAGACTCTTATAGACAGAGAAAATATAAGAAAAATTATAAAATAGGGAAGTAGAGAAAATTCAAATATATCCCTGACCAGGGAAAACAACTTAATTTGAATTAGAACAAAAGCTTCAAGGCCAGAGCCCTCTCACCCCCACATACCTGCCTGAGAAGGGGGAATGGGCCAAAGGAAAGAAAAAGACTGATTAAGCAATCAGGAATTCTATCACTCCAAAGCCTGACATTAGAAAAAAAAGGGTTGACTGGCGTGGTGGTGCACGCCTTTAATCCCAGCACTTGGGAGGCAGAGGTAGGAGGATCACCATGAGTTCGAGGCCACCCTGAGACTACATAGTGAATTCCAGGTCAGCCTGGGCTAGAGCGAGACCCTACCTCGAAAAACCAAAAACAAAAAAAAAGGGGTTAAAAAGATATCAAGATTAAAATTTGTGAAGGCCTCTAAACTTAATATAGAAGAAATAGGCCACATCTGAGGGGGTCTTACATAAAAATTCTGCTGCCTCTATACTAATGCCATTTATTTGGTCACTGGTATTTTGTAGCATCAGAAGTGGAGAATTATAAGTAATTTTAAGATTAAGAAATTACTAAATGACATATGTCTCTGATTCGTCTTTGCTACACTAGGTTAGGGAACCTTAATTTTAGTTATAGCTGTAATAGATTTTTCAGTACAATTTCACTTGAGAGTCAGTCCTTTTGTTCCCATAAGTAACATATACTTAGATAGCATGCTTTGGTTTTTGCTTTGTAAACTATATGACCATTGACCATTGTAATTGATAGCAGGGAGAAGAGTGGCTTAGCTCAGCTTTTTTTTTTTTTTTTTTGAGGTAGGGTCTCGCTCTAGCCCAGGCTGGCCTCGAACTCACTGTGGTTCTCCTACCTCTGCCTCCCAAGTGCTGGGACTAAAGGCGTGAGCCACTGTGTCCAGCAAATTTAGTTAATCTTAAGGGCTGAACTGGGCATTTACAGATGTAGAAAATCATGGCTGTGCCTAAATAACCCTAAACTTGGAGAGACAACTACCTCCTATTGAGTGCCTACTCTGTACATACTTGGCATTGTGCTAGGTGCTTTCCTCACTGACAGCTGCTCGGTTAGAATTCTATGCCAAATCTATTTAAATTAAAACAATGACAACAAAAACACATATGCCTCACAGCTTAGTTCATGAATAGTCGGCACAGCTGCCACACCCTTTATAAGACCCTGGCTCCATAATTAAGATAATTAAATCTCAGGGCTTAGGTCTTTCAGGTCCCCCAGTTAGTCGGGGCAACAGCTGTTCTCTTTACCGCTAGATTGAGAATCACAATGCTCAGTTCTTTTAATAGGAGGTGCAAAACGTGTCTTGGGCTGCAATTCCATAAAAGGGCAACGATACACAAACGAGAGGACTGAAATACCTCGTCTAAGGCTGCACCACCCTGAGCACCACTGATGACCTCGTGCCCTCCTCCTCCCTGGCTGCGAAGGGCAATGGGAAGCACTATGGCTCACAGGGGACTCAGACCGTATTAAACCCAGCCCAACCCCCCAATAACAAAACGCCAAGCGAGCAGAGGTGGAAGGTGAGAGAACGGAATCAGGCGAGGTGGCGGCCCGCAAAGGGCTCTTGATGGGCGCTGGGGAGCCTCGGCGTGACTCTCCTTCGCCCGGTCGTTGGAGCGGGATGCTCGCTCTCCTCTCAAGGTCCCTGCGCCGGGCGCACCGAGTGTCACCTCCCCGGCTCCGGGGACGGGGCCTGCTACGTCCATGCTGCTATGGAAACGCGCCGCCGTGTTCCTTTTCTTACGTTGGGGCGGGGCCCCCGCCTCAGCCGCCTATCAGCGCCAGGATGTCTTGAGTGACGGCATCAGCAGCGAATAGGCTGCCCGGTACCGCGTGACGTGCCGGGGAGAAGGGGAGTTCGCGGCCGGTGGCGGCGGCGGCTCCGGCGACGACCTGGGGGATCGACGTGGAGGGGCCCGGGGGGACGCGCCGAGACCTCCAGCCGAAGCGGGAGGGAGCTCCGGCAGGGATGCCCGGTACCGAGCGCTGGGCCCGGCCCGGGGACGCGCGGCCGGCGGGCTCCGGAGGCGCCGTGCCGCCCTGCAGGGATGGCTGCCGGAGGGGGCGGGGCGGCAGCATGGCGGCCGTGGCCCGGCGGGGAAGGGTCTGCGGCCTCGGGCCGCCGCGAGGACGCGAGGCCGGGCCGCGGGGGGCGGGTGGGCTCGGGGAAGCTGGAGGGCTGCGGGGTCCCCGCCCCCTGCGCCCGGGAGAGCTGGGGGAGGGGTGGGAAAGGGGCGGGAAGAGAGGAGGGGGTGTGGGGGAGAGGAGGGGGAGGCCGGTTGTAAATAGCGAGGAAAACACCCCCAAACCCGGGCTCGGGGAGCGCGCTTGCCGGGCTTCCGAATGTCTCGGCCGGAGGAGCCCTGGGCTGGTCCCCTTCCTGGCTCTTACACTTGGACCCACGATGCAGGCTCAGTGGGTTACTCAGAACCGGATCTTTTGTTATTCCGATTCCAGGGGAGCAGATGGACCCTACTGGGAGTCAGTTGGATTCAGACTTCTCTCAGCAAGATACTCCTTGCCTGATCATCGAAGATTCTCAGCCTGAAAGCCAGGTTCCAGAAGATGAGCCTGGTTCGCACTTCACTGTGCTCTCTCGGCACCTTCCTAATCTGCAGACGCACAAAGAGAACCCAGTGTCGGTGAGTAATACCTTGCTTAAAATGATTCACCAGTCCCCCCCCCTTCCGAATCCGGATCAGCTACTATCTTTTGGATAAAGTTTGCTGTGAAAAAGAAAATCAACATGGTCACAAGTATGCCTCGTTTTGGACTATTTATTGTTGGGGGCTATTATGTGTGTGTGTGTGTTTTCTAGGATGCTCTATCCAAACCAGAACAAACAGCTGCCCAAGACCAAGGAGATCATAATAATAGCGGGATCTACGAACATCTGAAAGAAAACAAAGCCCCAGGTGAGCAGTTTAAACCTGCCAATTTTTTTTTAAGGTGTCACTACACTGGGTGGATTTAAACATATAATTGTGACAAATGTATGTAAAGAGGTCTAGCACAGTATCTGGAACATAGAGCATTGAAAAATTTGTGATGTTCTAATGTGTCAAATTTGATTGGTGTTGCGTGTATTCCTGAATTTGTATTAATGTTTGCTGACAAGTGCCTTTTGTGCTAATATCCAGTTTTCTTTTTCTCAGACCCTGTGGAGTCTTCTCATTTGAATGCAAGTGGTTCCATCAGTCAGGTCATAGAACAGATACCTCAACCAAACAGGACCAGCAGGTATACAAATGTTTGAGGAGTTTATGTGAATCTATTAATATATCAAGGCTTTTTATCTGTACCTGTTGTCTTCTCCCAAGGATAGATCAATCTTTTTGTGCATTAGAAAATGGGACTTGAGAATTGTATGGATTGTATTGTCTTAGGATAGATAGGTGACATCTCTTTTTGTGAGTTAATATTTTTTGCAACTACAGTATTAAAATTGTAATCTGCCTTGTGAATATGAAACAAAATAAACATTCCTTATTCTTAGCAAAGATAATACTTTTAGAAAAATAAAAAGGAAGACTAGCCTGGCATGGTGGCGCACCCAGCACTTGGAAAGGCAGACTCAGGAGGATTGCTCTGAGTTTGAGGCCAGCCTGAAACTGCAGAGTGAGTTTCTGGTCAACCTGAGCTAAAGTAATAAAAAAAAAGCAAAAATATTTGGTATTCTTTCCATCTACCATCCAAAGCACTTTAGCAGTTTTAGATCTAGAAAGTTTAAGTCATCCCCTAAACAATGTTCAGTGTCTTATATATCATGACAGTATCCATTTTAAAAATTTTATGTGTGTGTGCCTGTTTACACATGTGTTCATGTATGTAGTATATGCATGTTTGTGGTGTATCCAGTTTTAGAGTTCATTCTCTGTTTTAGGACCTATCTGGGTGTGTCAGAATCAGCCACATGCTGCTGGGATGAACCTCCAAACCAAGCACAGTTATGGGAGGAACGGATTAATTACAGATCCAGGGGAAATTCTATAATGGTGAAAGAGGCTAGCTAGATCCCTTTCACAGGTCCAAGCAGAGAGAGAGAGAGAGAGAGAGACCACAAAAAACCAGCAAACAGGTGGGGTTGGGGGGCTGAGAGGGAGGAAAAGAGATTGCCTTTCTCTCAGCTTCCTTATATCCTGCGCTCTACTGAGAGGGCCATCCACTCTGGAGGAAGGGCTAACTCTGGAGTAGGAACATCCTCCTTTAGTTAATCCTTCCTGTAAGCAACCTCAGAGACCCACCCAAGATTACTGTGAATTATTAAACAGGTCTTGTTGACAACAAAACTTAACCATCACAAGTCTGACACCCCTTGTCAACTTGACACCAAACCATATCTCCTTACATCATGCTTAATTTCCAAATGAAGACAGTAACAAGATCATAATTCTGCATAACATGATATAACTATCCCACATACAATTGGAAATGCTTAATTTCCCCCAACACAAGGCAAGGTCCCTTAACTTTGAGTTCTGTAAAATCAAAACAAGTTACATGCTTTTAACATATGATGGTACAGGTAAACATTTCTAACTCCTATGAGGCATAACAATGAGAGACTAGACCAATACAAACTCAACAACCATTAGGCAAACATCAAAAGCTGCAGTTCAAGTCCAGTATCACAACCAGTGACTGGCATTCTCCAGATTTTGCAATTCCACCCCTCCAGCTTGGCTGAGTAGCTGAGGAAAACTTCCATCCCTAGCCAACAGTGCTCCATGGTAGCCCTTGCACAGTCTTGGTATTTCCAAACGTATTTGAGTCTCCATTGCAAACCACGGTCCATCTTCCAATGGCTTCACTTGCCAATCAGGGCTTCACACCCTTTTTCATATACCACATCCCAGCAGTGGCTCCTGGAACTGTGCATTTCATGACCTCCACATAGGCATTTTTCATGCTTCCAAAAGCAAAACCAGGTGTGCAGGATACAGCCATGTTGTTAATTTAGAGATGAAATAAGTAAGAGCAGGTACCTTCCTTTCAACTATCTCCTTCCGAAAGAGTTTGATCAGTCTATCATTCAGTACTTCCTGGGTGGAAATACCTCAGGAACCTCTCCATTGTTTCAACATAAAGTAGTTGAGCCATCTTTAATCATGGTAATGTCTCTTTAACAATAGCACCTTTAGCAACCAGTTTCTGTGCCAGTAAGTTTTAAACTCGTTTTTAGTTTTTCCAACTTTAAATCTTAAAATTCTCAGTTTCATATCATTAGCCAAGCACATCAGTCCATTACTTAAATTCAACCTTGATCAAACTCTCTGGGCATGGGCAGTAGAACACATCCGGCCCTTATTCCAGTAACACAGTTCCAATAAAGTTCTCTGTAGTCTCTCCTTCCCCTTTGAAAGTTCACAAGCCAAGTCTCCAAATGCAATTCTCTCTGTACTTAGCTTTTCAAATTCTCATCAGAATAGTCCATAAAAGTTGGCTTAGCTGGGCATGGTGGTGCATGCCTTTAGTCCCAGAACTCTGGTGGCAGAGGTAGGAGGATTGCCATGAGTTCAAGGCCACCCTAAGACAACACAGTGAATTCCAGGTCAGCCTGGGCTAGAGTGAGACCCTACCTTGAAAAAAGGAAAAAGTTGGCTTACCACATTGGAAGGCATCTTCAGTTGCAAGTACCAAACACATGTCCATTTCTCCAGCAAACAAATTCCAGAAGACCAAAATCCACACAGATTCATCTCAGCAGTGTCACCTCACTCCTGGTACCAAAACTTGTCTGCTACATGCTGCTGGGATGAACCTCCAAACCAGGCACAATTTCTTCCCCTCAGCTTCCTTACATCCTGCCTCCTACTCTGGAGGAAGGGCTCCATTGGTTAATCTTTCTTGTAAGCAAATTCAGAGACCCACTCAAGGTTATTTTGAATTACTAAACATGTCAAGTTGACAACAAAATTTAACCATCATGGGGTATTTGACATGGTTTCATTCAATCCTATCCACAGTTTTAAGCAGCTGTGCAGTGAAGACATTATTTCTGTTGCATGGAAGTGAAAACTGATGGACAGAGAAGACAACTTTCTTACGATGTATTGGTAGTGAGAGCTGTTCCTGTCTTTCTGTCTTTCATCTCACTGTCAGATTGTCTGTCGTCACGACTTCTGGCTTTTATGTGTAGTAAGGGGATTTGAACTTGGGTACTAAGGTTTGAATGGTGTTGTAGTTACACGCCACTGGGATAATCTCCAAACCAGGCATAGTTTATGGAAGGAAAGGATTTATTGAAGTTGTAGATCCAGGGGTGGTTCCATAATGGAGAAAAAGGCTGGCCCCTTTTCACAGGTTCAAACAGAGAGAGAAAAACCCATCAGCAGTAACATACAAACACCAGCAAACAGTAAGCTCTATAGAGCCCAGACTGTTCTTTGTGTATCTATGGCTAGAATTTCAGATCTCCCCAGACACACCTTAGGGCTGGAGCTTAGGTGGCCAGGCCAAGGTGACACCTCCAGCCAGAAGGCTGGAAACCAATCACAAACTTTAATAAACTCTTAAATCTATTGGGGAACACCCATTCAAACTACCACAAATGGCAAATGGTAATTTATTCACTGAGCCATTTCTCCAGTCCTTCCTCAAGTTTTTGTTTTTTTTTTGTTTGTTTTTTGAGGTAGGGTCTTGCTCTAACTCAGGCTGACCCGGAATTCACTATGTAGTCTCAGGGTGGCCTCGAACTCACAATGATTCTCCTGCCCCTACCTCCTGAGTGCTGGAATGTGCCATCACACTTGACTTGTTTCATATGTTTTTAGTGACAGCACAACATTTTATAAATTAAAATACTGAATTTACAAGTTCTTCTTCCTTCTTTTTCTTCTTTTGGTATTTTGAGATAGAGTTTCACATTGTAGCCTATGCTGGCTTAAGACTTGATCTTTCTGTTTTAGCCTCCTCGGTGTTGGGATTGTAGAAATGCACTATTACATTCAGCTAAAGGTATTTAATAGCTATAAAACTTCAAGTCTTTGTGAGGATCTTTCCTCATTTCAAATTGCTTCTTACCATTAAAATTATTGGAGGAGCTGGGAAGATTTCTCAGTGGCTAAAGGTGCTTGCTTACAATGCTTGATTTGCACTTGCATACATGTAAAGAAAAAATTTGAAAAGTTATTGGAAGCTTGGCGTGGTGGTACATGCCATTATTTATTTATTTTTTTTTGGGGGGGTGTTTCGAGGTAGGGTTTCACTCTAGTCCAGGCTGACCTGGAATTCACTATGTAGTCTCAGGGTGGCCTTGAACTCACAGCGATCCTCCTACCTCTGCCTCCAGAGGGTTGGGATTAAAGGCGTGCGCCACCATGCCCGGCTTGGTGCATGCCTATAATCCCAGCACTCAGAAGGAGGCAGAGGTAGGAGGATCGATGTAGTTTTGAGTTCAGCCTGTTCCAGGTTAGCCTGGGCTAGAGTGAGATCCTACCTTGAAAAACAGCAACAACAACAAAAACCCCAGGTTTTTTACTAAAATCATTTGTCCATTTTAATAAATTTATTTTTTTGAGCTTTGTTTCTGCTCATGCAATGCACATGCTTTCTTTTTATTTTTTATTATATATTTATTATTTCTATTTTTGAGGTAGGGTCTTGCTCTAGCCCAGGCTGACCTGGAATTCACTGAAGTAGTCTCAGTCTGGCCTCGAACTCACAGTGATCCTCCTACCTCTGCCTTCCAAGTGCTGGGATTAAAGGGATGTGCCACCATGCCTGGCAATGCACATATTTTCTTGTCACTTGTCATTGGTTGTTCTGAATACAAGGTTTTTCTATCTCTGTTCATAATGAAATAAAATTCAAGTATATATGTTAAGTTTGCAACAGCAAGAGGCCCTGGAGTACCAATGCCATATCTTTTTCTCTGTCTCTCAAACACATAAATGAAAATACAAAAAAAAAAAAAAAAAAAAAAGAAAAGCCGCTTAAAAATGCCTAAGACCCCGGGTTCAATTCCCCAGTACCCACATAAGCCAGACCCACAAGGTAGTGGCCCTGGTGCTCTCTCTCTTTCTCTCTCTGTGTGTGTGTGCTTGAAAATGAATAAATAAAATATTTTAAAAAAAATATATATAAAAGAGCCAGGTGTGGTGGTGCATGTCTTTAATCCCAGCACTCTGGAGGCAGAGGTAGGAGGATTGCTGTGAGTTCAAGGCCACCCTGAGACTACATAGTGAATTCTAGGTCAGCCTGGACTAGAGAGAGACCCTACCTCGAAAAAACCTAACTAAATAAATAAATAAAAGCTACACTGATCAAATTTCTTCTGCTTAGTTTTTGTGTTACTTAATTTGGTACATTGAGTTGTTGATCTTTTAGGTGTTTTCTACAGATAGAACTAAAGGCAGAATTTGTTTCTATTTCAAAGCTGGCTAGCTGGGTGTGGTGGCGCACGCCTTTAATCCCAGCACTCAGGAGGCAGAGGTAGGAAGATCACCATGAGTTCAAGGCTACCCTGAGACTACTTAGTGAATTCCAGGTCAGCCTGGCCTAGAGTGACACCCTACCTCGAAACCCCCCTCCCCCCAAAAAATAGCTGGCTAAGTTATAATTGGTGTGTGAGGAGAGTGATAGCTGAGCAGCCTCACCCTGTCTGGAACAGCACATGATCGTATCTTTTTGCTGTGTAGTGCTCTGGGAATGTCGGTGGAAGCTGTTTCTGCCACAGAGGAAGAAAGAGAAGAGAAAGAAGATACTCTAGGTGATACCACACGCTCCTTTGGTGCTGAAGGTAGTTTTATGTCTTTTTTCAGATTCTTTGTTATTTCCTTTCACCACTAACAGATGTTTAAATATTTCATTGCCATGTTATAATTTCTCTCTCTCTCTCTCTCTCTCTCTCTCTCTCTCTCTCTCTTTGAGCTAGGTCTTGCTGTAGCCCAGGCCGACCTGGAATTCACTATGTAGTCTGAGTGTGGCCTCAACCTTGCAGTGATCCGCCTACCTCTGCCTCCTGAGTGCTGGGATTAAAGATGTATGCCACCACACCCGGCTATGTTACAGATTTCTCATAATTAAATTGAGAGTCATTAAGAAATTTGCTAGTAATTTTAAAAATCTCCCTTAATGTATTTGTGAACTTGGAGTTCTTGTAGATTTTAGTTTCTGTGTTAATCAGCTTTCCTTTTGGCATGATTAGAGGTTTTAATCTATGTGTACTTGGCCTATTGATTTGTAATGGTGGTGAGGCAGAACATCCTATGGAGGGAATGTAGTGGAACAAGACTGCTTACCTCATGGTGGTCAGGAAGCAAGGACAAGAGAAAGGGGAGAATCAGAAAATGAAGAATTCCCTAGCTGAGGGCTGGGATAGAAGATGAGGGCCTAGATTCTGTGGCAGCACTCCCTCGACCCTCCAGGGATGTGGGGTGGTGTTGGAATTCTTAGGGTAAGAGTGTCCTAGCAGGGTGGGGTGGCACATGCCTTTAATCCCAGAGGCAGGTAGGATCGAAGTGAGTTCGAGGCCACTCTAAGACTACATAGTGAATTCCAGGTCAGTCTGGGCTAGAGTGAGACTCTACCTTGAACCCCCCCACCCCACCCCCCCCCAAAAAAAAAGAAAGGGGAGCCAAGGTTCCAATGTCACTTTCATGGACATACCCCTACTATCCTAACTTCCTTGCACCTGGCATGGTGGTTCACTCTTATAATCTCAGCAACCAGGAGGAGAGACTGGGGAGATAGCTGAGCTGTTAAAGGTGCTTGCTTGCAAAGACTGCTGGCCAAGGTTCAATTCCCCATGCCCCTCCCCACATGCCTTCCCACCATAAAGCTAGGTGCACAAAGTGGCCCATGTGTTTGGATTTCATTTGCAATGGCAAGAGTCCCTCATGTACCCATTCTCTCTTCTGTTTGCAAATAAAAAAAATAAAAATATTTTAAAAACAAAAGCAGAATGATTGCTATAAGTTTGAGGTCAGCCTGGACTACATAGCAAGAGAGGGAGCAGGGTTTTGGGGAGATGGCTCAACAGTTAAAGGCACTTGCTCGAAAAGCCTCTTGGCCTGGGTTCAGTTCTTCAGTACCCACCTAAAGCCAGATGTACAATGTGGCACAGGTACTGGAGTTGAGTTTTAAGTGGCAAGAGACCCTGGAGTACCAAGACCGCATCTCTCTCTCTCTCTCTCTCTCTCTCTCTCTCTCTCTCTCAAAAATACAAAAATGAAAATATTTACTGAAAAAAAACCACTTAAAATATAAAAGAGAGACACTGATCAAACTAACTTAACATCTAACCCTTTTCTGCATTTGACGCTTCTCCTTTTGTATTCACTTATTTTTCAAGGATATTTGGATGTGTATGGTTTGTTTGGATGTGGTTTATGTTATGTCTGCAGAATATAGACATAGTCTGCCATATTAATTGCTTTATAAGGCCCTATAGTAATTAAATTTTAGCTTCATTATACATTTTCTCCCATTCCTTTTGTTGTTTTGTTTCGTTTTGTTTTCAAGCAGGGTCTTACTTGAGTTCAGGTTGACCTGGAACTCATGGGGCTCATCCTGCCTCAGCTTCTTGAGTGCTGAGATAAAGGTGTGAGCCATCATGCCTGGCTATCTGCTTTACCTGGGTGTTGAGGAATTGAATCCTGGTCAGCTGGATTTGTAAATAAGTGTCTTGAACTGCTGAGACTTTTCTCTAGCCCTGAAAAAATTTTTTTAGATTTTTTTTTAGAATTTCATATATATATATATATATATATATATATATATATATATATGATATCTTGATTATATTCACTCCATTCCCTTTTCTTTTTTTTAACTTTAGTAGTCCATTTTAAAAAATTTATTCATTTTCAAACAGACATAGAGAGAGAGAGAGAGAGAGAGAGAGAGAGAGAGAGAGCAAGAGCGAGCACCAGGGCCACCATCTTATGGGTCTGGCTTATGTGGGTACTGGGGAATTGAACCCAGCGCCTTAGGCACTGGAGACAAGTGCCTTAACCGCTGAGCCATCTCTCCAGCCCATTCCCTTTTCTTTTTATAAAATATTATTTATATATTTATTTGAGACAGAAACAGGGAGAGAGAGAGAGAGAGAGAGAGAGAGAGAGAGAGAGAGAGAGAGAGAGAGAGAGAGAGAGAATGTATATGCCAGAGCCTCCTGACACTGCATTCGAGCTAGATATATGTATGTGCCACTTTTTGCATCTAGCTTTATGTGAATACTGGGGAATTGAACTTGGGCCATCAGGCTTTGCAAGCAAGCCTTTTAAACTGAAGAACCATCTCTCTAGCTCATATCCAGAGTTTTTATTGAAAGATATGTATTAATTTGTATGACTGTATTAATTTTTTATAGTTTTTGATGTCTTCATTCTCATTTGTTTAACTGTTCTAGCATCTTTATTTATTTATTTATTTATTTTTTGAGGTAGGGTCTTGCTCTAGCTGACATCAAATTCACTATGTAGTTTCAAGGTGGTCTTGAACTCATGGTGATCTGTCTCCTGAGTCCTTGATTTTGCCATTATGCCCAGCATCATTAATATTTTTCCCTATAGTAAGTGTTTATTCTTGTCTTTAGTCTGAAGTATTTCTTTCAATATCCTATGTAGAGCTGGCTTGGTGTTCATGAATTCTTTTGTCATGCAAACTTTTCTTTCTCCTACAATTGTGACAGATGGTTTTGTTGGGCACAGTAGTCGGGTTTGGCAGTTGTGGTCTCCCAGAACTTAAGGTTTATCATTTCAAACTCTTTTTGCTTTTAGTTTTTGTTGAATTGTCAGCTATTCTTCTGATAGGCCTGCCTTATATTTAACTTGGTGTTAGTCTTGCATCTCTTAATACACTTTCTTCTCTGTATTTAATGTTTTAACTATAATGTCGTGTTATGGTTGTGTGTGTTTGGTATTCTCTATGTGCCCCTTATACCTATATGAGAGTGTCTCTTCTCAGATTTGTGAAAGTTTGTGCTATAAGTGTATTGAAAACATTTTAGCCAGTTGTGGTGGCACACGCTGGTAGGATATTGCTGAAGAGGCAAAGGCAGGAGGATCATGAGTTTGAGGCCAGCCTGGGCTACACATTTTAAAGCCAGGCATGGTGGTGCACGCCTTTAATCCCAGCACTTGGGAGACAGAGGTAGGAGGATCACCATGAGTTCAAGGCCACCCTGAGACTACATAGTGAATTCCAGGTCAGCCTGGGCTAGA
This sequence comes from Zapus hudsonius, assembly GCA_004024765.1. Classification (NCBI taxonomy): domain Eukaryota; kingdom Metazoa; phylum Chordata; class Mammalia; order Rodentia; family Dipodidae; genus Zapus; species Zapus hudsonius. The sequence continues at coordinate 1,561 of PVHP010001522.1, read as the reverse complement.
GCGAGACTCTACCTTGAAAAACAAAAAAAAAAAAAAAAAAAAAAAAAAGAAAAAAGAAAAGAAAAGAAAAGAAAAATTAAAAAAAGAAAACATTTTATATGTCTTTGTCAGTAAATTCTTCTATGTCTATAGTTCATATATTTGGCCTTTTCATATTGTCTTGTAGACCTCACATTCTATTTGTATGTTTTTAAAGATTTGTCATTATCTTCAGGGCTGTGGAGATGGCTTAGTGGTTAAAGGCACTTGCTTGCAAAGCCTAACAGCCCACGTTTGACTCTCAAGTGCCCATGTAAAGATATACACTGTTTTCAGTAGCAAGAGACTCTAGTACACCCATACTCTCCTCTTCTTCTTTCTCTCTTTGCTTGCAATTAAATTAAAAAAATTTTTTTTAATTTAAAAATAGCTCCCTGGCAGGAGATGAACCACCCCTAACACATCAGCTAGGGCTCAGGTGAAACCACAGAGAAAGTGGTGAGATGAGCAAGAGTGTTGCTTACACAATGAGCCTGACAGTGTGAGCCAGGGTGAAGAAGACAGACACTGACGACACTGAAAACATTCTAACGCAGAAATCTAGAAGCTGCTAGGAGCTCAACACTAAAGTAGACTTAAGACTCACCCACCATGGCTCAGGGAACTTTTCGGAAGAAGGGGTGGAAAGATTGTAAGAGCCATGGTGAGGGAATATCTAGAGGCATTGTGCCTCCCCCTCCCCCCATGACTGACTGCTGCTCACACAACACATAGCCCTCCATCCCAATGCATACCAGCAATCCTACTGAAGAGGGCCTTTATCAGAATGGGGACAGGAGGGGTTGAAACGGAGTACCAACACATGATTTGTGCCTAACAAGTTTCTACTTAATAATAAAAAAAATTTTTTTAAATAAAAGATTTACCATTATCTTTGACTGAATGTACCAATTTCTCTACCTTGTTTATAAAACTTGATATGCTTTCCTTGTCAGGATTCATCCTATTTATGAGGCTTCCCAGGGAGCTTGTTATTTGACAGTCAATTTTTTTTTTTTTTTTTTCGAGGTAGGGTCTCGCTCTAGTCCAGGCTGACCTGGAATTCACTATGTAGCCTCAGGGTGGCCTTGAACTCACAGCAATCTTCCTACCTCTGCCTCCCGAGTGCTGGGATTAAAGGAGTGTGCCACCACACCCGGCGTAGTTTTTTCAGCATTATTTCAATTTGTTTTTTCTTTGGTAGTTCTATTTCTCTATTGATTTTTATTTTTATGTTTCATTGACTTTATTTCATTCAGCTGTCTATGTTCTCTTGGATTTTATTCATGTCTGCTCTCATTTCTCTGAACATGTTTATCATTCTTTGGAATTCTTTGTCTGCAGTTTTGTTTCAGGTCTCTCGTTATAGGGGCAGTACTCTGGGATTGGTATATCTTGGAAGAGACATGTTGTTTTTCACATTATTTGTGTTTTTGTGTTGGCACATACTTTAGGAATTAGACTGTTGGTTGGACTTATTTTGTATAAGTCATTTTTCTTCTTTCAGTGAAAGTGTTTGCAATGTTCATTCCCCCCCCCCCCC
>PVHP010001521.1:0-105275 GCA_004024765.1 Zapus hudsonius | reverse complement strand
ATGAACTGTGGGTTGCAATGGAGACCCAGTGAATTCCAGGACTATGGATGGGTGCCAAGGCGAGCTGCCAGCACCGGATGAAGTTTTCCCGGACTGTGAGTAGCTGAGCTGGAGGGGCGGAATTGAATCTCCAAGAGACTTGTGTTATTGGTTAAGAATCATTGAGCTTGGAGTTAGAGATTGATGGTGCCCTGTTTGTTTTAAATCTTGTATTGAATTGGTCAATCTGTTTTGCTGTGCCTCATGTTTTGCATTGTGAATGTTCTGTGCCATTATGGGTTTATTTTTGGTATTATGGCTCAGTTGAAAGCTGCGGGGACTTAAGAGTTGAGTTGAACATATTGTGTTCTATCTTGAATGATTATTAGTTTGTGGGGGCCAGGGGCGGACTGTCATGGTTTGATACAGGTGTCCCCCACAAACAATTGAATGTGTTCTGATAGATCGATCCTCAGCTGATGGCAGTTTGGGTTTTACAACCTCGATGAAGCTGTGTTGTTGGGGGAAGGCTTATGGGGTTATAAGCCAGCTTCCCCTTGCCAGTATTTGGCACACCTTCCTGCCGCTGTTTGCAGTGCTGTGGCAGAGGTGATGTCTACCCTCTGCTCATGCCATCGTTTTCCCTGCCAGGATGGAGTCTCCCCTCGAGTCCGTAAGCCAAATAAACCCATTCCTCCACAAGCCGCTTTTGTTTGGGTTCTTCTGCGCAGCAACTAGAATGATGACCGCAACACTCACATTACTCGTCCTAGTAGCTCACTTCTTTCCATGCAGAAAAATTGCACTTCCTGTCTCTCTGAATTTAGGCTGAGCCATATCACTTGCTTTGACCAAAAATTAGTCTTGAGAATGAAAATCAATAGCAGTTACAGGAGTGGATCACAACTGATCTTTGTCTTTGATTTAGGAATGGCATATCCATGATAGACCGTCTTTAAGCCTGAACCCAGGAATGACTGAATGTGAAGCAGAACTCAAATCAAAACACAAGGTATTTTAATGTGGTACAACTTGGAGGATATATTGTATGACATGGATAATTTGGGAGTTATTTATTACTGCTGCAAAAGGTACTTTAAGCCCATTGATGCACTACCCTGATGACATTTTATTTGGTCAAGAAACAGGAAAAATTGCAATGAGTCATAAGGCCCTGAATTAGTATTGCTTGTTATACTATTTCCCTTTCTTTTCTCTTCCCTCATTTTATTTTCATCAATAATTTGAGAGTGAAACAATCCTGTCATTATGCTTATAGTCTCTGAACACTTCTAAAAGTTTTGAGATAGGAGGTTTCTTCCACAACCAAGAAAAGGAAACCATCATAGAAACATGTTAGCAGTCACGTGACCCAATTCTGTTACTGCACACCATACTAGAAACTGGAATCTAGAGAGCCAATGAGTCCATTGGTTTGTCCAAGTTCATGCTGCCAAGGACTGAAAAAGTGAAGTAGAAAGCAAAAACTATCCTATTTCAGGGAAGTTTCCATTAGAGACAGCCTCTTCAAGGAATTTCAACATACTACAATGAATTCTGACACAATATTTTAGTCTCTGAAACATTTGGAAAATGACTCACATATATAACAGACACAGCAGGAAAACAGGCCTGAAGTATTTAGGGAAGAAAATTATAACATAGTCTGTTTCCAGGATTTGAGAAGAGACAAGAAGCAGACAATCGAGCAATCTTGGCTACCTACCTAACCTTACTGAATCAAATAGAGCTTTGTCAAAACAAACCCTGTGGAACCCATGAGCACACAAACTCGCAAATCAAAGTGATTTCTCAACCACAGAAGAAAGGGCAGGAACCTTCCTGGTTTCCCTTCACTTGGGAAAAAAAACTTTGCCCTCTAATTGTTGGAATAAATGGGTTCCTATCGTTAGTTTTTCAATTCTTTTCTACTTCTTCACTCTCAGAAACTGATATGGTGTCATGCTTCAACTTTGTACTATCTTCCTGAGACTCAAAACACAAGGATCAGGACAGGTTTCTTAACTGTATGTGGCCAGGCTCTATCTGTACAGAAGATCTCCCTAACTTATTTCTCCCACTCTATCCTTGCCTTGTTAGGTCCCATTTGGGAGTAAAAATAGAAATTCATGTATTTGCAGAAGCTCCTCTTCACTACATGTGGTTATCTCCAAAAACCCTGGCTCAAGCTATCCCCTTTCCCGGTCTGGGACTTGGGAGAATGTGTGGTCAATTGCTATATGTAACACATGTCTGAGCTTTATGGCTCAAATCAAAGAGCCACTTTATGGAAACCAAGTATAAGATGAAGTCAGGAAAGTTAAGACAAGCTTTGCTTAGAAAAAGCTTAATTTCAGTAGAGTTTAAATTTCAGCAGTGTCACCAAGTATGTGCTTTCCTTTTGTAAAATGCTATTTTACTCATGCCATTCCTCACACCGTGAATTAATAATAACTTCACTTGCCTAGGAAAATAACCATGACCTTCTCATTCTGGTGGTCTGTAATTTCCATAGTACGGTGTACCTGATTTACACACAGCATACATGCTGTCTATAACTGGCATATCATTCCTTATAATGGCTCTTCCTATCATCTCCATGTTCACAGTTGTTATTTCTGGAATAAAAAAATATATTCCTATTTTCCATGCTCTCACTCATGGAACATTTATATTATTGTAACTTCTCCAATTTACTTAGAAACTTCATTACATCACCAAATATCTCCCTTTCCTGTGTATCCCAATGTATATATTTGTCTTTTGATAATGGGGCACTAATGCCAGACATCTGAATAACCCATCAATTAAAGTCAGACAAGGTGGTGCTTAAGAATCGATCTCAAATACCACTGTCCCAACACACTGCTTAATTTTATTTTCTCATACCTGCCATCCACACTGGATTTCTCTCATCTCTTCACACAGGCAATGTTTTCTCATGCATCAGGACTTCTATACATTATTTCTTTGGCTGTAATGATTCTCTCATTAAACTCTCCTTCATTTTTCATTTCTCAATTTCCTGTAGGTATCTAGGCCAAATATTTCACACAATGTAAACTTAACAGCATTTCAAAACATAAGCATTTGTTTAATAGCATGGAAAAAGATACCTCTATCTTCCTCGTGTATGTGTCATAGCAACCAGCAAAATTCCTGCAAAACAATGTCTCCTCAAAAGAAGTCTGATTCTGACTATTCTATTTGTATGGTAGCTACAAATTGTCCCCATTATCTTCAGGCTGCATCACAGCTTTATCTCTTCTCAGGAAGCTGTTTTTAAAAAATTAAAATAAAAGGAAGAGAAATAATTAGCTGATGCTATGTTGGAAATGGAAAGGAAATATGGTAAGTCTAGGGATTTACAATGTAGAAGATTGAGAGGATGACACGATAAAATCCAATGAAAGGGCTGGAACATTGCTGTCATAGTCAGCCACTCTGCTAGGATGAACGACAAAGCCAGGTATGGGAGAAAGAGTTTTATTGACATTACAGATCCAGGGGAAGCTATATAATAGTGAAAGAAAGGGCTGGCCCCCTTTCACAGGGAGATAGATAGATAGATAGAGAGAGAGAGAGAGAGAGAGAGAGAGAGAGAGAGAGAGAGAGAGAGAGAGAGAGAGAGTCATTACCAACACCACATACACACCAGCAAAAAGGTATGGGTGGGAGGGGTAGGAAAAGATTTCCTTTCCCTGGAGCTTCCTTACATCCTGCTCCCTACTGAAAGGGCCGTCACTGTGAAGGAAGGACCTCCTCCTTTAGTTAATCCTTCCTGTAAGCACCCTCAGTGATCCACCCAAGGTTACTGTTGATTTTTTTTTTAAAAAACTCAAGTTGACAACAAAACCACCACAATTTGCTCAATGGTTAAAGCACTTGTTTGCAGAGCCTGATGGCATAAATTCAATTCCCCAGAACCCATGTAATTCCAGATGCACAAAATGGCAAATGTTAGAGTTTGTTTGTAGTGACAGGAGGCCCTGGCATATCCATACTCACTATCTCTCTTTCTGCTTCTTTCTCTCTGTCTGTCTTGCTCTCAAATAAACAACAATATTTTGAAAAATCCAGATAAAGATGTACTTATGATAAGGAAACCTCCAAGAAAGAGGAGAAAATATTCAAACGTATATGGACTGAAAATCAGGGTGAGAAAAGGAATGTAATAAACAACAGGAAGAAAAACCCTTTGACAGACAGATAACAGCTCCAGCATGGCACTTTCTTTCGCTAGGAAATCTAAGCAATACCCACAAATCAGCCTAGGAAGAAACGCAATGTTCCAGGCCACTAAATAGAGGTTCCAGAAGTTTATGTCTATGTTATTTCTCCAAATGCCAAACTGGAAAACACACACAGAAGCATAGGCGGCTCTCCAGTTCATCAGGCATCAAATGCCTGACAGCTCTCTTGGGATCACCACACCAACTAGCAAAGCATCCAGCTTGTCAGACAGCATCCTCATTCCTGGCTTGGTCAGCGCTGTGAGGATCAGAGCAGTACTGTTCAGTGGGGTGTTCTGCAGACAGTGGGGATGGTTTATATTCGCACAATGCTTTGCTGACTATCCCATATTTGAACTCTATGATTTAAATCGTTACTAGAGGTCATGTCTTTATTGTGCAGTAGAAGATTAAATAATATCCTACTATCTAAAATTGCATATCAGAATATATTTGACAGTTGCCAAGACCTATTTTAGACTAGAATATTACTTTATGTGTAAAAAAGAGATTCCCATGAGATGGAACATGCACTAAGCATGTATTATGTAAGTGAAATGGTGCCAAACATTCCCATTGACAGGAAAAATACTGGATAATAATTTTCTAGAATACCAAATGCATATCTTATCTTTCACTGGATTTTAACTAGTAAATTTGACATGTATGTTATAGGTCAATAATTTCTAAAACAAAATTGGAGGACTCATTTGGTTTGAATGTGTATGTTTCCCATAGCCTCTGGAATTTTTTTTCTCTTTCCTTAAAATTTTTTAAGTAGAAACTTTGTATGAACAAATCTTGTGTTGGTACCACCATTTCCCTGCTCCTTCCCCCCATTCCACTGAGGGCCCTCCTCAGTGGGGTTGCTGGTGGGCACCATTTGGTTGTGAGCTATGAGTTGTGTGAGCGTCGTCAGTCATTGTGGGTGTGTTTTAAGTCTACTATAGTGTTGAGCTATTGACAGCTTCTGGATTTCTGCTTTGGTACATTTGGAGTATCTTCAGTGTCTGTCTTCATCACCCTGGTGCAAGTTGTAATGCTCACTGTTAAGGTTCCACTTAAGTTTCTAGTAGCCTACTGGAGGAGGAGTCACTGGGAACACATTTTGAGTCCAGACCTACCAGGATTAAAGAGCAATTTTGAACTCTGGTTGCCCAATTTTGCTGACTGTTGGTGGTTCTCTCTCTGCTGTAGAGGATAAAATGAGCTTCTTCTGCTATGATGAAGCTTCCCCCAGATTATGTAAACCTGAAATAAATCAACCCTCTCCTCCCATAAACTGCTTCTGGTCACATGTTTGTTACAACAACAAAAAGTAACAGCAAAATTGACATTTCCCAATTTCAAAATATACTGCAAACCATAGTAGTTAAGGTAGCATAGTAACGCCTAAAGTTAGACTTGTAAATGAATGGAAATTCTGAGGCTGGCCCAAATTCAAGCAGCGTTTTGATGAGAGATTCTGCAAAGTTGCATGAAAAAGGCCTCGATTGAGGGCAGGGTGAAGAACTGTAGGCATTTCCCCCCAGTTATCCAGGAATATTTTCTGCCATAGAGACTTGTACCTCTCCATCTGCAAATTTCCCATATCTCAATAAAAGTACTATCCATTAGCAACTTGAGCTCAGACTGCAAGGTCTCGGGTTCTAGTTGAGATTTGTATATAATTACTCTTCATCCAGACAATTCATGTCCAAAATGATGCGAGCTATCACTACATTCTGTTAGACTCCAGAAGAGGCAAAGGAACAAGGGATAATCATGGATGTTCTCATTTGAAAAGGAGGTGAAGAAGAGGTATCTAGCAGTGGTCCATAGTATACTGAAGCCCCATGGGAAAATTCTTCCCAGATAACCTGTTTGGGGAGTGAAGAACACATCTTGGTCCTGATTAAATCTTGGTTCTTAGCTGGATGTGGTGTTGCTCGCCTTTAATCCCAGCACTGAGGAGGCAGAGGTAGGAGGATCTCTGTGAGTTCCAGGCCAGCCAGAGAGACTACAGAGTGAATTCCAGGTCAGCCTGGGCTAGAGCAAGACCCTACCTCGAAAAAAACAAAACAAAACAAAAAAAATCTTGGTTCTTTTCACTCAGAGTGGCTCACAGGTAGGTTGTTTCGTATGGTATTTTTGCTTTACCTGGTTTTGCCATAGAAGGCATAAAGTCTACTCTCCTGTCTTCTGTTGTTTCTGAAGACAGCGCTGGAAAATGTAGCCTTTGAGACGGTTGCCTGCTTCTTTTTTGCTTGTAGAAATTTGTAATCCAACACACCTGTTAAAATCTTCAAATACCCTTATTTTTAGTTTGGCAGTATGATTGCCATACATCTGCCTTAAAAACTACTTAGATTTTCTAGATTCTACCCAAAAGTTTTATAAGATGATTGTTGTTGCTTCTCTTTGAGGCAAGCTTGTCTCTCCAGATTTAATAACTTCTTAGGCCCTAGCAAGTCTGAGAGATCAGAGCCTTAAAATTTCCAGGGTCCATTTTCTTTTTATCCTAGCTCATAGGAAACACATTTATTAATTTTCTTTAAGTTAAATTTTACTAAACAAGCTATTTTGTAAAATTTCTGTACATAAAATTAATATCCTTGCCATCATAATTAATATTATATTGTTTTCCTACTGCATATTTATGTATTGTCAAATATTCTTCTCGGTAAATTTTCAAAGTGTGAAAGACAAAAAGAAAAACTTTAATATATATTACTGGAAGAGGTTTTCTTATATTTCTAAGGGACCACCTGGTATGAATAATGAATGTCATGGAAGGCCTGGTGTGTTAGTAATGTTGAGGTGCCTGTCAGACACAGCGGCCTCCAAATCCATACAATCCTTGGAAATGTTAAAGGACAGCAATAGCTCAGATGACAATGAAGCAGACAGCCTTGGGTACATAAGACTGAAAAGGCCAAAGCTGAGAAAAATGGAAGATTCTGCCCAAAACTACACCTCATTTTTTTTCTCATAGTGACTCTTCAGGGAGGCATTATTGTTCTTGGTTAAAAATAAAAACAAAATTGAGATTTAAAAATTCGAAGTAATCTAGTCCACATTACTTAGCTGAAAAGCTGAAAAGTAAGAAATGTGTGCTGTGCTCAAAGTTCGACATGTCCACTTTTAAAACCATTCTTTTACCTTAAATTATTGTCTAGTAAGTGGATAAAAAATACAACAGAGAATTATGACAAAGATTAGTCAGAAATGGCAGTCTTAATGGAGGCAAAGCTAGACCTCTGATAATAGAGAAACTGATGGATAAGTCGACTTGCCCTCATTCTTTTCTCTCAAAGTTCCTTCTGGAGTGGCCTCCTTCCTCTCACTCAGAACACGGATGAGGTGTCCCAGTAGGTTCTCTACATCTATCTCTACCAGCCGATCTTCTCCCTAACCTATCATAAGTTTGCCTGATTTCCTATTATTCACATCGCATATTTGCTATGTTAACTCAGATGTTCATTTTCATTGAAACTCATAGAAAACTCTTGCATCCCTAGTTCAAGCACACCTTGTACCTTTTCAAACTTCAGTGCTCTGTATATGAAGGGCTGAACTTAGCCTGACTTGCTACTTAGGGATCGGTGTTTGTTTATTTCATTTGAATAAGACAATAGAAGTGACACAACCAACTAAGTAATGCTTCAAGACCATTCCAAATGAATCAGGAGGAGAAATGATCCCCATATGTTTTCAATTTTCCATCTGCCTAATAATTTTACATCATGTTCATGAGATTAAGATAATTACAATGTCTCTTAATTCATTTTACCATAGCTCCGTCATTATGCCTATACAAGATGGATATATACTGTCAACTTATTCAAGTAAGTAAAATAGATTGGGAGTATTCTCTTTATTCATGGCTTACAGAGAGCTGCAGAATTGGAAAACATTCCTCATAAACATTGTTTTCTTTGGGTCAATTCTTTGTAATTCTTGAAGACACATCAAAGCAAGTGGCGTCAAGCAAGATGGTCTGCATTTCTACTGAGTGAACAGGCAGGTTGGTGAGTTATATAGAAAAGGGAGAGAGAATAATTAGACAGTATCATGTACTTTTAAAGTCATTTTTAATATGCAGATGTGGGCTGCATATGTAGCTCCATTGATAGAATACTTGCCTCATACATGTGGTCCCCAGTACCACATTAACCGAATGCCAATAATTCCAGCATTCAGGAGATAAAAACAGGATCAGAAGTTCAAGGACACTTCTGGTTGATGACAAATCAGTGCTTAAAGATTTGCCAAATGACATTTTATTAAATTATAGTACTGTAAAGCTTGAGAGAATTATACTATTAAGTTGGTGAATAGATTAAAATTTCAGAATCAATACAAAAGCAGAGACTTGCCTGCTGAAACACAGGGGTTCTAAAACATAAATGAACTGTTGTTCTTTAACTGTGGTAAGGCTTCAAGTTTTGTTCAGCTGAGATTTTTATACCAATTTATTGAGTAGTCTTGCTGTGTGTCCTCCTTTGAAGACAGAGGTGGAAGTGTGAGGGTATTTACTAAGCCACTTAGACAGCAATTATTCTCCTGATCCTACCAACTGGTCTCAGTACCACAGTGCAAACAGAAAAGAGAAGTGAGTGTTCTCCAGGACATGGCCATCACTGTAGCTACCTGTGTAGCAATACACATTTTATATTGTTCCTGGGAAGTATACTGCTTTTTGAATCTTAACCTGTAACCTTGCTTTTAAGTATTTCACTGTGTCTTGTGATGCTGGTTTTGATATCTGCTCAATGCAAATAGAGTTAAGTTACCCTGAAGGCTCTTCAAATTGCAAATACTTTAGAATAGCAGACAAATTCCTTGGGAACATGAATACTTTCCTTCATCTAATCTGATTCCCCACAAGCATGCCTCTCTTTCTCATGTGTGTCTGCATCTTACCTTACTGAGCTTGTCATTTTCCCTTTAGCATAGATGTTTTCACATGACCACCCCTTCCATGAAAATATATCATCTCAGATCTTCAGTGATGGAGGTTAGAGGCTGAATATGGGTCTGACTGAGCTAAAATCAAAAAGTTAGGAGGCTCCAGGGGAACATCTGTTTTTAGAAGTTACCTGCGTTCCTTGGCTCATGGGATGGGTGGACTCCCTTTTCCATCTTCAAAGCCAGCAGTGGGACATCTTTGGAGCTGTCCCTATGTCTCTGACCTCTTTTTCCATTCATGAGACCTGTGGGGTTCCACTAGGCCCACATAGGTGATGCAGTTACCTTCTCATTTCCAGACCCGTAGCCTACTTATGTGCTCACACCTCCCTTTGACATGGAGAATATACATGCAGGTTTCATGACTTAAGACATAAACATCTCAGGGGAATTTTTGTGAAGGGAATTATTTCACACAACATAATTCTCTCAAGTAAGATTTGATACTCCACATTATATATTATAATTAGAAAATCAATGTATTGCAGAAAATTACCTGTCATAATTCCTCTTCTGGTGACAACTGATGACTGAGTGTTTTATATTTCAATGTACTCACATCTTCATTTTTTGTTATTAAATTTAATAACAAAATTAACTTCTATTTTGCCATTTGATGTACACACAACTATATTTTACATATATTATGTATGTAAAACGGGTCATGCATAAGATCCATTTTACTGAAGCTATGACAACTAATTCACTGTGTTGTCATTAATCACAGTATTTTCTTATTTATCCATGTGACTATAACATTATTTAACAACCTTGAATGTTAAAAGCCATTGGTTATTAAGGGAAGATTTCAAGAGAGGCGAAAATATCCAGGAGTTACCATGATAAAATTGAGGTACCTTCAAAGATGTTCCATTTTCTAGGAAAATGGTCAATACCACAGTTAGAGAAAGGTTACAGAGCTGCACACTGACTAAGACCTGCCCTGGGTGATAGCAGAGCGAGGGCATCCAAACAATAGCTTAGTAGCTCTAACTACCACCGACACTTGATATTACCAAGCTGTAGATGTGAATCCAGGCTCCAGGGAAGTTTCCCAAAAATTATTTTTATGCTAATCAAATCGATTGGTAAAACATTTAAACCATTTGTCTATACAATTCCAAAATTTGCATTCAATTTGACAAAAAAGTGTGTGTGTGTGGTCATGTGTGTATGTGTGGGCATATTTTCCATGGTGGATATGTGGAGCTCAGAGGACACCCTTAGGTGCTGGTCTTTAACTTTCAACTTGTTTAAGCCAGGATCTCTTGCTCTCAGCTGTGTTTGCAGTAGAGCTGGCTCTCAGGATTTCAGGCATTTTCCTGTCTCTACCTCCTGTCTTTTTGTAGCCATTCCAAGAGTACAGATGCTTGTGCTACCATGTCCAGCTTTACCTGGGTCCTGGGGAATCTAAGCTCAGGTGGTCATGTCTGGGCAGCAAGCGTCTTACCGTGGAACTATCTTTACAGCCCTACCAGTTAATTTCTTTTCACCAGACACCATGTGCATAGCCGTTCTAGAGTATGATTCTGTGGAACAGAAAATTTACAGTTTGAAGTATTTCTTTTTAAATGAGTTAATAAGGTCACATAGATCTTTTGGGATTATATACCCATTACAAGGTGATAACTGGCAGCATCACAGTATGAGAATGACTATGATCTGTCTCGTAAATTTCCATACCTCATTCACTCCAGATGCTGTCTTGAAACATGGCTGAGCTGCATCAATCACAGACAGTCTAGGCTTCCTTGAAAATTCAGAATCTCAACCATCCCCTATGTGCATGATGCCCAGCCATGGCTATGTCTACTGCCTACATATTTTATAAATTCTGTGGATTATTCCAGACCTTTACTCTACCTAATTTATTTCAAATGAATATTTAGTGGGTTGTAAAGGGAACTGAGCTGATAGGAGAACAAAGATAAATTGGGCTTTATGGAATCATTTAAATTTTAAGATGTACAGTAAAATCATTTTCAATGTGTGCAAGTCAGACTCTGTTGCTGCAATATTATGCGTGAGCTACACAACTGTCATGGTCAGCCACAGGCACTACCAAGATGAACCTCTAAACCAGGCACAGTTATGAGAAGGGATTTATTGAAGTTAAGAATCCATGGGAAGTTCCATAATGGCTCCCTTTCACAGGTCCAAGGAGAGAGAAAAAGGCAGGAGCGAAGAAAGAGATTTCCTTCCCCTTTTATAGCTTTAGGGCAGGGTCTTGCAAGCCTTTCCCAGATTTTTTCACTCCCCGAGGCTCTGGAATTTTCTTCAAGCACTGCCCTCCCAGGAAGGAATGTTTGTTTCTAGCTCTCATGAGCTTCCTTACATCCTGTCCCCTGATGATTGGGCTGCCTTCCTGTGAACATCCTCAGACACTCACCCAAGATTACTAAAAAGGTCAAGTTGACAACAAAATTTAACCATCACAACAATTTAGAAAGAGGGATGAGTTCACATTGACTGGAACTGTATTGGAATTTTCACTCTGTCCTCTTTGCTATTGCTTTAGGTCTGGTGGCAAGATACCCCTCCGAAGTTGGGAGTCAGGGGTGGAGCAGCTGCTTCCCTCATGATAGCTGGATGGCCAGGAGAGAAGAGAGGGTCCTCTTGTCCACTTCACATCCCCAATGACCCAAGTTTCTTCACTAGACCCCACATTCACTACCTCAACTCCCAATAGAACCACAGGCCTCTAGGGACTCTCATGATTCAAATCATACTATAGTCCAATGAAATGTAGAAAGAGCAAAATGGTATTAATGGTGGATATACAGTTTTTGTAAAATTATATAATATACATGTTGTTAACTATTTTCAGTTTCCATCAATGATGCAGTTTTTCTCTGTTTCTTACAGGTATTTTTTTTTGAAGATGTCTTTATAGGAAAGTAAGCATGCATGTGGAGAATTGTCACACTGGTTTGTGTTACTATGTAAGTATACGTATTTCACATTTTTCCAGGGGAAAGCTCTATCATGTCGATGGTATTGTAAAAATCGCAAGTGGTAGTAGATATAATTTTTAAAAAAAATATATTTGCTCATTAATTTATTCATTTCTTTTGTACACATAATAAACTAGAAACAGGCAATTCTAGGATGGCACAGTGTTCAAAGGTAGTTTTCTAAGAAAAGACTTTCATGTTCTTCTGAACTTGCCGTCATTTTTGTTGTTATCATGTAATCATGGATGCCCTTTAGAAAATAGAATCAGAAGCAAATGCTACAGTATGACCCTTTTATTTGCTTCATATTGGGGTATTATATTGGAATGGAAGAAGTTCGTTGGAGCTATACACATTGCCTACAACATCCAGGCTCTGGAGCAGACTGTTAGATTTATCTATAGTAAATAAGTGGTTATGGAATTCTCACTTCCACAACTGATTCTGTGATTGCTTGAGAAGCTTCTAGAAGACATCTAAGTCAAAGGGAAAGCTCCCAGCAACTTGAATGATGGTTCCTTCTTCTGGGGCTCTTTTGTCCTCACTAAAGAGCTACCACTGGGATGGGTTTATCAAGGGCCTATGTTCCATATATGGGTTTGTTTACTAAAACTTTATTTTCAAACTTACTTTCTACTTAAGTAAGTAAAAAGTTATATTTAGATCCCCATCATGACAGGATTATTTCAAACATAAAATAATACATGTAGAAAGATTTTTTTTTTAAAATTAAGTTTCAGATAAATCATAGTAAATTACTGCCTTCTTGGGATAATTTATAAAATGCTTCTAAGAGTGAAGAACCAATCCTTGTTAACTTCCCCTTAACTGTTTTAATGTTATCTACTCAAAGCAGTGATTTATCTTCTATACAAGTCAAGGGAAAGTAGCAACTTTCGTAGATTATTTGTACACCAGTGTCAATCATATCTTGATATATCACTACTGGGAAATCTCTATCATCTAACTTATCTCTTTAGAGTTTTAAAGGAAGAACAGTAATAATTTATACAACAATTTTCTGTTCATAATTTTACAACAATGCATAAATGTTGTTATTTCCACATTACACAAAAGAAGATGTAAATAGATTTACCTGTTTTGGAGTTACAGTTAGTAATAGAGTGCTTGCATAGCCTGCACAAAGCCCTGGCTTTGATCATTAGTACAGACGTGAGTTGGGAGACAAGATTAATTAAAGAACATATGTAAAAATCATTAAAGGCAGGTGATCTAAGCTTCTGGCCCATCAAGTGATCAAACAGGAGTTATGCAATGAAGAGATTTCTTTCATATGATGAGAAAAATATTTTCATGGTAAGTATTCATTGATGAGGCAATGTGGACATGTCCAAATTTCTTTAATGTTTTATAAATCTGGATCCACAATGGTCTGTTCATTTAAATGTCTAGGCTAATTTAGCTGCCTAGGGACCTGGCTTAATTCAGTTCCCAAACTGTGCTGAAAATCATGGTCTTTATACTTCAAAGACTGAATAACATGTGTAACAGGTAATAGACTTTGAGATTTGGAAAAACAATTTATTCAATTCTGTTTTTTTTCTTTTAATACCCCAAGATAAAATTCATATCATTACTAAAGGTCTGACCTGGGCCAGCCCCTTATGGTTTCTGGGTAACAGTTTCTTTAGCTATAAAGTAGAGAATAGCACCCAACTCACCTTGTTGCTATGGATTAAAGAAGATAAAAAAAAATGCAGCACAAATTCTTGGCCTATGAAAGTGCCTAAGGGGTATTGGTTCCATTAAAGAAAGGCCCTCTGTGACAATGTAGTGATTCTTATCTCTGTCAATTTGATTGACAGAGTTTTTCTCTTTAGTCAAGGAAGTTAAAAAATGATGTAAAATAAGAGAATGCCTATATAATTAAAATCAACTTTCAAAATAAATTCCAACATATCATATACAACTCAGTCATAATAATTCTTCCAAACAGATGATATAAAATAACTCAATCAAATCCTCTTTAGGTATATGTGGTTCATCAAAATTTATGACTTGATTTTGAAATGAATCCCCAATCTGAAAAGGAATTTCAAATTGACCCTCTCAACATCTGCTGAATTTTACTAGATGTTGGGAAGCTATTTTAAATGTTCTAGAACATAATTGTGTAATCAACTTAAGAGACTGGCTTAGTAGATCAAGTTAGGATAGAAAGGATTTACAATAGTCTCAAAATGTGATAAGTGACTTGCTGTATTATTCCTATCCTTATAAATGTGGCATTGGTTCTCTAAAGAGTCACAATTAAGTCACTTGAAGGAGTTTAAATGCTGGGTGCTCTAACAATCCCGTTCAAGCATGCACACACACGTGCATAAGTCAAACTGAGACAGAAAGTAACTTCATTTGCATGTTCACCATGATTTGCTACCCTGTTAGCACTATTGATGCTTATGTAAGTCTACTTTTCAAGGTGAAGTATGAGTTCTGATAGAGCATCTGTAAGGGTCCATTTTATCAGTTTGGTTAAAGTTTAAGACAGGCTAAGCTGTTCATTGACTTCTCCATTTCTTCTTACCAAGAAGCTATCTCCACACACACAATAATTTTACAATCAGGTGAATACAGAGAATTATGTGCACTCTTTGAATCTTTAGTTAGTTATGTGTAACACTGTGACCAGTAACACCTGTCTTTGAAAGTTCTTGGGCTTAGCTTACAGAGTATGCCGCAGATATCTGGCCCAATGATCACTCTCAAAAGATCACGTGGGCACATGCTTGTTCCTGTTTATATTATGATGAATTTTAATGAAACAGTATTTTAATGAAAAGTATAAACCTACTATTCATAACAGGGATTCATAACAGGAAACCTTTCAGAAACTGATATTTAAAATATAAAATTATTGAATGTGGAGCTCTTTCTTTCTTAATGTGGAAAGGAACAATTCTAAAATAACTATCACTTAAATTATATTTAATCATCGCAGGTACAAATGGGAAAGAATAAATAATTTGCCTCAGTTCACATGACTTATGATCTGTGACACTGCTTCCCTCTGCTGCGCAGGCTCCACTTTTCTATGCCTCACAATTTCTTCCTTTCTTTCCAGATAAGATAATTAGGATCAGTGTCCAGAAAGAAAACTCCTGGGATGACAGAAATGTTTGTTCATGCATGTTCTGATGGCTTGCATGTCTTTAAAATTCATGTTGAAATCATAACTTACAGAGGGACATAAGGAAGAAGGACTTTTGGGACAAGATGGGTCATGAGGACAAAGCCCTCCCGAATGAGGCTATGTCTTTAAAAAAGGACTCGGTGACCGGGCAGGATGGCATACAGCTGCAGTCCCAGCAGTCACGCAGCTGAGGCCAGAGGATTTTGAGTTTGAGGCCAACTAGCCAGATCTTATTTCAAATTGAAACTATGAGCAAAACTAAATACTTCCTTCCTTTAGTTTGGTTTGTTCAGGTGTTTGGTCACATAAACAATAAGATTAATTCAAATTCTCACACACAGACATTTGGTTTTCCGGTGACACTGAGGATCAAACCTCGAAGAATTACATAAGAGAAATGCCTATGAGAAGGAAGGAAGGGAAGGAGTTGTGGAAGGCTGGTGGGCAGTCAGACGATGATACATGGCTAAGCCCTAGGTAGGAGAAAGGAAAGAGAGATTGGATAGAAGGCTGTAGTGCACTTTGAGGGAACCTCACCAGAGCTGGTAAGGACTCCTAAGATTAAAACTAGCCTTCAGGGAGACGAATGCTGTTCATGAATAGGGGTGCCTTAGTCGGCATGTCCAGTAGGTGAGAAAAACATGTGACATTGATCTCTGTTCTCTACATGTACATATGCACACACACATGCATATACGTGCATCCACACACACACACATCCAGATGCTCATACACACACACACACACACACACACACACACACACACACACACACGACAAAGAAATCCATTTCTAGGTCATTCCATTCACTGCTTCTGCTTAACTAATATCAAATTCCCTTTAATGTTCAGATCTCTCATTCTCTTTTGTTACCAACTGGAAGAAATTAGTGTGGAAAGGCTCCTTTGAGTAGATAAGGCTAACCTGATGAATAGCCTTGTTTACATCTGTCAAGTTACTGTCCAGGGACAAATTCAATGTAGGGGGCATCTCACTATTTCCATTGAAAGCCCATCTTAAAATGTAACAGGCCAGAGGCAAAACCCTGTTGCTGAAGAAACCACAGAATGCCATAGATCAGCATTGAGAGACCCTTCAACGTCCGGAATGGTATCTAGCCCCCAGAAGGCAGTTAGTGTAGTGATGGAAGGCACTGCACAGGCTCCCAGGGGAAACTGATCAACGACAGCTGGAGTAAACAGAGACCACTGATATGAAACACAGTCTGTGGCCATGAGTAGGCTGACCACACCTCCTACTGAGAGAGAACAGCAAACCAAGAAAGGAGCACGTGTGCAATGGAGTAGCCTGGGCCTGGGGGAGACAATCAACAGCTTTTAAATTTGGCCAAATATTCCACTTAGTGAGGGGAAGTTCCTTGTCTGGAACTGGGGATTCAGGGCAATAGGCACCAGACCCTGTACTCTTGGGTTTCCAAGGAAAGATGCACTATAGGAGCGATTGACGGGGAGGCTACTAAAAATAGAATCTAGGTAATCCAGAATTGTGTGTATTTGTTAACCTACACTGATCTCACACTCCGATGGAGAATGTGTTTGTATTTTTCAGGATGCAGCAAGAGTGCTGGGGCCCATCTAAACCTACCAACAGACCGTAGGCCAATAGCTGACTGAGATCCTGGCATGAGATGAGCCACCACAGTCATACGGGGGAGGATCCATATAGAACCCCACAGAGACTGATTGGATGAACAAGGGACCCACAGCCATAGCCATTCAATCAACGAAGGATAAGCCAGTGAGACAGAAACCAATGAATCTCGACACAAAAACCCCTAAGCTCACAACACCAAAGCAGCCTCAATACTCACCCACCACGACTCAGGGAACTGAGCGGAAGAGGGGGCGGAAAGATTGTGAGAGCCGTGGTGGGAGAGATTATCAGAGGTATGGCACCCCTCAGTAAGAACACACTTGGGTCAGGAGAAGCCAGCTGAATACTAGGCTATCCATGGTCCCCTGTCACAAGGACTGATCCAGACGACCCATGGAGGAGGATATCCAGCTGATTGGGGAAGGAGGGGGCATCGGGGAATTGGGGATGACAACTCATTGTTTGCCCACTAAATAATGTAATTTATGGACAATAAAAAAGAAAAAAAAATGTAACGGGCCACACAAAATGCATCGAGGAGGCTCCTTCAAGCCCTTCCTTTGCTTTTGCTTTTGTCCCTTTCGTCCAGTCTCCTTCCCTTCTCATCACTTTATCCCACACTGACACAGCATCCTCTCTAGAGTTCAGTTCACCAAAAGCATAAGAGAATATAGTTACCATTTGCAACACGTTTTTACTGTCAGTGTGGTATTACCAGCAATTCTAATAGGTCATAAGAGCCACAAGAGTTTATAGGTGAATTTTACAATTTAATAAGTTTTCTTTCTGGTCAAAATTTAGTCCTCGATACATTTCACTCTTCTCAGTATCTATCTATTCCTTCTTCTTCTCTTTCTCTTCTTTTCTTTTCTACTGATGACTTCCTTAGCAAGACAAAAGGACAGTTTATTGGGAATTATTCAAAGTTACCACTGTGGAATATATTCTGGAGTTTTGTTCTCAACATGAGTCTCTTTTCCTGCCCCCAACTTCACCCCACCCATTCCTATAGAATAAAGAAATGAACATCTAAAATGAGCTATTATAGCCAGCAAAACCTTGGAAGTAGTAGTTCACTCCCTTCTTCTATGCAAACTCACTATGAGTCCCAACAGTGTCCAAGGACAGCACAAGCTGAAGCCCATTTGCACCAAAGCCTCATTTTTATGGAAATTGGAGACTCCAAAGATCTTTCCCATTCCCTATGCTGTGCCATGCCTTTCAGAGGAGTGTTTGTTTGTCTTTCCGTCTTACTTTTAAAATACTTTATTCATTTTTTCAAGGAGAGAGAGAGAGAGAGAGAGAGAGAGAGAGAGAGAGAGAGAGAGAGAGAGAGAGAGAGAGAACCAGGGCCACCATCTTGTGGGTCTGGCCCATGTGGGTCATGAGGAATTGAACCCGGGGCCCTAGGCACTGGAGGCAAGTGCCTTAACCTCTGAGTCATCTCTCCTGCCCACCATCTAACTTTTAGTAGAACACACACTGCTTAACTCTGCTGAGAAGTCTCTCTCTTCTATGGATGCATATGATCCTACAGGTCGGATCAGAGAAAAAAATAATCAGATGTAAGATTGTAATTGATCCAAACGATGGCCCTTCCTTACAGTATCTTTCTTCTGAAGACTTCTCTGGCCTCTCAGGGCACTCTAGCAGGCTGCCAAGCAAGTATAATGTCTACAGGCTGAAGAAAAAATAGACAGTGTCAATTCCAGATTCACCCCCACTGAGGAATTGTCACATTTATCTTTTCACCATATACACACACATACATTCCCTGGATCTCAGTTTGTAAGTGTTTTGCCAGTTTTATTGGGCAGATTTACAGTCACTTTTTTCATTTCTCGCTTATATGGTTGAGGTCACTGTGTTAAGTTTTGTAGGTTAAATATAAGGGACACATTGTTCCTTCTTGTTTAGTGTGTCACAGGGTACAGGACTGAGGGGCAGAGCAGTACCTGCTGGCAGGTAGAAGTGCCACTGCTATATAAACCTTCCATCCCACAATTAGAAGTTCGATGTTCACTGCTGCTCTTTAAACTGAGGGCGAATTTTACGTTCTTTTTGATAGTTCAGAATCTTATTTTCCAGATTTGGACACTGTGTCTCAACTGGAAGTGTTTCTAAAGACACTAAAGCAATAATGATTGCTTTTTGTGTCTTTTGGTTGAAGCTGTCTTTGAATCTCTGAATCTCTCTCTCTTCTTCCCTCTCTCTCTTCTTTACTCTGCTTGTATCTTGTTAATCCCAAAATAAGCATGAGGGTTTGATTCTCTCTTCTTAAGTTTTACGAATGTAAAAGGAAAACTAACAATAAGTTTCCAATGAATAAACCAGAGAACCCGCCATTCTAGACAGGCCTTTATTGTGATTCTTATGAGATGAAAAGTGTCTCCAATCACAAGTATTATAAAACTGAACAGCTGTCTCAATTGTAAGAAAATCTTTTTATGCTGTAAAATGTGAAACTTTTTTTCTTTGCTAGTGCTTTAAATGAAATACAAGTGAGACAGCTACTTCTTGAAGGTTTTCAAAATAAAGGAAAGAGATTACCCTAAAGAATCTGTCTCTTCAATAAGTCCAAAATGACAACCTACAAGTCAGGTAAAGTGATATTCTGCTGAGCACAACACAGGAAACCAGCATCACCCATCTTTTTGGTTTATGAGATATATTTTTATAATGAAGTGTTTGCCATACTACAAATAATTACAGGTTTTCATAAATACTTGTAAAATTAAGTGTTTTTTGTTATAACACAGCCATAGAACTTTAGATAAAAAAAATTCTTCAACATGTGGAAAATAGTAAATTTGGTGATTTGTATGTCTCTACAGTTTATTCTGAGAAAATAGTTTAAGAATCAAAGTAAGGTAAGATGCCCATAGTGGATATCAAGGTCATCGTCTGCTACATTGCGTGTTCCAGGCCAGCTTGATCTACATGAGACCCTGTCAACAAATAAACAATAAATTAGAAATATAATGATCAGATTACTTCTATGTTAGGTATTATGATAGATACTGTGAGATTATTACATTTATCCATCACAACATATGATTTTATGTACTAATTCAGTCAATTACCAAAATTTCATTGACTACCTGTTAGGCACCAATACTTGGAAGTATTCTGTACACTTGAGATGTACCAGTGAAGGTAGCATGCATTTCTTTTTAAAATATCTTTATTATTTTTATTATCAACAATTCGATACATTGTATGAGCCAATCTTGTTATGGTTCCCCATTTCCCCCTCTCTGGATTCTTGGCTATTGTAATGACAGGAGTACAGGAAGAAGAGTAGAAGATGTGAGTTGAAAAACTGAAGAAAGAGGTAGAAGATAAGCTATGAGGATCATTAATCCTCAGAAGGAAACAGAGTCATTGTGTAGCTATCTGAGCACTCAACAGTTATAAGACTTTGGTTATATTTAATGGTTTATTACTATTTTTTCTAAATAATATTAATAAATGATAAAAATTTTAACTAAAACTGGCTATGTCTTGTGCTATTCAAAACCCCCTACCCCATGGGCAGCATGCCCCCCTCCCCATCCTGGCCCAGCCTCTATACATACACGCATGACCAAAAACTCAAAATCTGTTCATGAAGTTCCAGGTACCTAGATCAATCTGATAGTAATTAGTGAAGGCCACGTTAATGGTCCACTGAACTTGAATTTCACTGTTGGTACCTCTTCAGGCACCTGAACTTCCTCACACCATGACGTCTCGAAACTTATTGTATGGCTGTGCCTAAGATTATGCTTATCATATACCTCTCTTCTTGAGTCTCGTGCATTGGGCAATACTCTGATTTATTTTATTTTTTTACAAAAATACTCTTTAATAAATTCATAGCAACCCTATAAGGTTAATTTTAAAAGAACTTCTAACTTAGAAATGAGGGGCTTGAGGCTGAGGGGAAGTAACTTGTTGAAACTCACATCACTGACTTTTAAACCTGATGATGTCACTGTAGTCTGGTGTATGAAGCCCAAGAGCGTAGGAAATATGAACAAGCCCATCCCTTCCAGATTTTCTTTGCATCCAACATTCTCTGAGTCATTCATTTCTAAAGATAGTCAAAGTAGTTTAATTCCTATTGGATTTTGTGCTTTGCTTGGTATTTTCAGTAGACATCACATCATGAAAATAGACATTAAAAGTTCCTTGCTGTATAATTCCTTCCCATCAAAGCCTTTTCTTGACTATAGCACTAACGCAAGAGACTGGTATGAGGGAAGCTGTTAAAAGTTTATAATGGATAACTTGAAGCTCCCGTACTCACCTCTGCATTACATTTGTCTAACCCAAACACTAAATCGCTATGAAAAATTTAATCTCCATAATAAGCTTGAGGGTGAATATAGGCCTGACTTCATCAAGCTCAAATTACACCATCTGCACAAATCCCTCTGCTATTTTATGATGAAGTTTGCCTTCTAAAAGCACTCTACTTACAAATCACTCAACGTATATCCTCTAAGATTCTATTCCTGGATAGAGCAAATGGAATGTTGGCGAGATCTAAGCGTCGCTTATCAGCAGTGAGCTCACACATCTTCTCTCTGTCATTCTTCCAGAAAGTGAGACCTCCTGCACTCTGAACTTCAGGCTTTTAATGGGAGCTGTCATTGGTGGTCATGATTCTGCTTCCTTAACCATTCGATTCTGATTGCTGATTGGATCACTAGCCTCATTAAACTAGAAGACTGTCCTGAGAATTGGAATTTGGATTATCCTAAGTCACACTTTAATCATGTTCTCTTTGGAAAGTTGGGAGATAAGTGTTTTTGTTGCGGGGGGCTCACAGTATCTCTTATGACAGAACTTGTCTCTGAAAAGAAAATCCAGTCTGAAATGAAAGGAAGCCCTGGATTCTGGCAGCCAACAAGTCCCTGGGTTGTTGTACTTTCTATGCTGTGTAGGACAGTGGATTCCTGTCTGGAAATGTCATCCTTGTCCTTCTGACACTTACCTCCTGGGGTTCATGGGTGACTGGAGACAGAAGCTAAAGAAAACTAACTCAGTGTCTTTTCACCAGTATGGTGGTGAGAGGATGGGGAAGAAGGGCCCAGCCACTTACTTCCTGAGACTAACACAGCTTCTGCTTAGCAGCCATCCATCCAGACTGCCAAGCCATTGGTAATTTGAACACAGAGCCTATAGAAGGGCACCTGAACCTGCAGGATTGATGCTGAAATCAAGGGCCGAAGAGAACCTTCTTTACCTGCAGTTATATAGAAGCACCATTGGTATATAATCATGAAAAATAATATAGGGTTTCTGGGATGAATTTTGTGGAGTTTTGGAGTTGATGGAAATGGGTTGGAAAGCTACTTTTAGTATATGTGCTGCCAAAGTGAGCACAGAAAGCTACTTTTAATTAATGTGAACACTCTACAGCTTTGGTTATTGAAATTAACATGACACATTTGCTTCTTCTGAGACCTGGTCAAACATGTGCAGTAATGTGATTTTACCTTATAGTTTAAATTATATGTGATCATGCTTTAAAAAATTCAAATTGCACAGAATGTTTCTTAGAAATTGTACTCTAGTTTCATTTCTCAAAAGTGACCCCTTTTATATTTTATTGTTTGGTTCTATACTATGAAATCCTATAGTTTAGTAGCTACTTAAATTTTGTCTACTTTTGGAATAATGTATTGATTTCTTGCTCTCCTTCTTCCTATGTCATCTAGTCTTTCATTATGTCTTCTCTTCTGTCATCCTTTAGCCTTTCTACTGAAACTGCTCTTTCTTTTGTCACTCAAAGAAAATCATCCACTGTTGTCATAAAAGTACATCTTTTTTATAACTCCTATGCTACTCAAAACTATCTAGTCTTTTCTCCCAACATGTCTCAATTTTTACCTTACTTATATCTTTATACATTTGTTTTTTGACATTTTCATGTATAGAAATTTATCTTCCCATAGTTATCTATCATCTATAATATCTATATCTATATCTGTATCTAACTCTATATCAATATCATCTATCATCGAATCTATACCTATCATCTATATCTCTTTCCTCTGGAAACTTTTAACTGTCATTTGTGAAGGCCCCATTGCATGCAAGTCTTGGGAAGGGTATCATATCTGGTTTGATTTCATGAATGCAATATCTTATTCATGTCTGGAAGGCAGAGTGCCACAGCACTCCTCCTCATCCTTCAGCTCTTACATTCTCTCCATCCCATCTCCTCCGATGTTCCCTGAGCCCAAGAGGGGCTGATATGTATGTCCCATTTAGTGCTAAGTACTCATAAGAAAATGCTCTTTCTTCTCTCATATTTGTGACAGAATACTTTTCCACCTCATTTCTTCTAATGAGCACAAAGGTAAACTTTAAATTTCTACTCTCTAATTTCCTTCCTGCCTCCTCCCCTGTGCCAGGTCCATTACTGTCTACATCTGGGAAGGGGCATGGGAAAGAATCTTAAAGGAATAAGTCCAATAGAAGATGACAGGAAAAGATGTGACCATTGCTTCTGCTGTGGGTCAAATTTGAGATATTGCTTATTTATTTTTAAGATGTTTTTACACTGATATTGCTAATTAAAATACAGCATTATATGACTTTTAGTTAATGTAATTGATTTTTATATTTGTAGCATACTAAAATGGATTCTAATATTATTTACTTATTAATCACTGTTAAATTTTATTCACGCTCTCCTATAAAAATTACATAAATTTCTCTCTAAGAGTTACAATGATGAAGAACTAAGCTAATGAACACAATCCAGTTATTATTTAACTTATGTATCCAATAATATATTCTGCAAAATAAAATAGTAATTCTATATTATATTAGGTCATTTGAAGTAATTATTTTTGACATATACCAATTTAGATCAGCAGTCACCTTCATGTATTTTAGTTCATTTTAAATTCAATGTACTCCTTATAAATTGAATTTAAGATGAACTAAAATCAATGACATTAACCAAAAGTCATGAATTTTGTCCTGGTCCCTGTCACCTAAAGGTGACTGACCATTTTGGTTTGGGTGTATCCTATGTCAGTATTTCAGGCCCTTCTCATACAAAAGGTGTTAGGAAATATAGAATTTCCTATATCTTGTTGCTTTCACCTAACAAAACTTCCAGGACCCCACGCAAAATAGTGATTTTACTGATTTTGACATTAGCCAGTGATTCTTCCCTCCATGTTTTATTCCTACTACGTCATCATGAAGTGTTCTAATGGTGATCACGTGGGTTATTTGTGAGTGGGTGGGTCTCTGTTCAGTATCTCTACAGCAAATAAATTTGGGTGTGCCATTTAATTTTCTTTTCAGACCTTTCAGGTAGATTCTTAGAGGACAGATGGCTAAATCTTAGAGGTAATTCATGCATTATTTTGTGGTGGTGTTAAATTCTACTTCACTGGAGCTAGACATCTTTGCATTCCCTGCAATAAATGAGGCTGTCAGCCTGAACCTGGGCCGGGAACATTCAGTAAAACAGACTGTTTAAAAAAATTTTTTTTAAAAGTTAGGTCATTATAAGACTGGACTGAAACCCACATTTCCCAGTTTCTTAATTCAACACTTTTGTTGAAATCATGAAATCTTGACACATTTATTCATAAGAGGGTTACTCTACTTTGGAGTTTTGTGGAGCTAATTTTAGGACAAATAATAGATTTTGCTATGACTTTAATGATGTTTTAACTTGCCTTACCAGGAATCTATTGTAGAAGTATTGGGAAGCTTTCCTCCAGACATCCTCATCTAAGAGGAATTATTTTAAGGAGGATTTAGGCTTAGCTCATCCTTAAAGGTTTATTCTTATCATGAGGGGCAGTCTGGGTTGCTTGATGTCCTTGTGGGTCTGATGGCTCCATCTCATGAAATTATATTTGATATCACGAATAAACAGAGTCATTCTCATCAAGCTTTATATATTGGGAAAATACCGTTCTTTGCTATAACTTTACCAGAGTGAAAAGAAACCATTTACAATACCTCCGTTTCATGAAAGCCTGGAAGTTTGGAGCAGCACTCTGAGAAATGGTGGAAGCCAGGAGTGAAAAGACACATCAGCCACATCAGTGGTAACTGAAGAGATCGTTCTGGCTGCAGGAGAAGGCAGAGCGGGCTGGGTGTGAACCCAGACAGCCAGCAGAGCAGAGATGACCAGTGGATAGCTCACAACTCTACAGAAGGGAGATGTGAACTGGACTGTGGCTCTGAAATCTTCTAATACAGTAGGGGTGAAGATGGGGGCATTTTACTGAGCCTCTGCTCTATACAGTGGGAAAGGTTTTCCTGGCAACATCTTCATGTTTTTGTATGCCCATGTCTGTTCTTATTTTGTTGAAGACAAATGTCATGAATGAAATGAATAAAAGTGTCTCCTCCCATCCTGATTAGTCATTCAATGCTGTATAACAAATGAACACAACATGACAGCATAATAAATCAAAGACTGCTTACCTTGTGATTTCTGTGGGTCAGGATATAGTTGGAAAGGCTCATATGGAGAAGCCAAGTTCCCAAACCCATAATACTACTGGGAGGTGGTAGACATTTAGATATGGAGGCTCCTAGGGAGACAGTCAGGTGTCTGGGGATGTGTTCTCCCAGGAGATCTTA
Source organism: Zapus hudsonius (assembly GCA_004024765.1). Taxonomy (NCBI): domain Eukaryota; kingdom Metazoa; phylum Chordata; class Mammalia; order Rodentia; family Dipodidae; genus Zapus; species Zapus hudsonius. The sequence continues at coordinate 79,782 of PVHP010001521.1, read as the reverse complement.
GATTCTTTCTTTCACTTCTCTGTTGCCATGTGGAGATCTGCCTCAGCTTGCACTTGCTCTAGGCCCCAGAACAATGATGCCAAGCAACCAGCCTGAAATCCTAAGCCAAATGAAACTTTTCTTTTTGGGTTTTTTTTCTTTTATCTCAGGTCTTTTGTTCCAGTGGTAGCAAATGAACTCAATCACAGATCTGATGTGGTTTGGCTGAGTTCCTCTTGGCTCAGGGTCTCTCATTAGTCTGGCTGTAATCATTTTGGGGGTGTGGGTATTTAACTTCAGTCATCACAACATCTGAGCAGGAGCAGATTCCTTTGGAAGCTCACTCATATGGCCATTGACAGGCCCCAGACCCTCTCCACAGGCTTGCTGTGTAACATGGCCTCCAGCCAGTGGGTCATGGAGAGTGACCCAGGCAGGAATAAGGGAAAGAGAAGGGAAGCCTCTCTTCTTACAGCCTTGCTCCAGGTGAGTGAGAAAGTCAGTCTCAAGGAAACAAAGGGGAAGATAATCAGGACAGCTGACATTCCCCTTGGCTGCATGGGTTTGCATGGAATTTGCACATCTGCAATACACATGTGCAGAAACTTACACGCTACACACACACACACACACACACCACACCACACATACTACCACCACTGCCATCACCACCACCACCACCACTATTACACATATACACACATACTCAGAAAAGAAGAAAAAAACAATGTTTATTTTTCCTTTGAGTGAATGATAGTAATTTTTTTTAAAATTGGGATTGGTGATTTTGTCTTGCAAGTTAATTAGACTAAGTTTTTTAAATGTTTTAAAGATCCAGTCGTCTACATTTCACTGTATTTAGAGTTCTCTAATTATTTACCTGTGATTGAGATCTTCCATTACCTCTAACCTCCAGGTTCCTAGGAGGGAATGACTAAGTCTGCTTCTCCTGATAACATTCCACACCACAAAGAACATTGCAAGTAAGTGCAATCTTAACAAATGTTTGTTGAAGGAATGAGTACATAACTTGGCATTATGGCCTCATGTTCAAAATCAAGGAAGTAGATATTGTACATGCACTTCTTTCTTTCATAGTGCCTTATATACTAGATTTTTTAGCAATGGCTGACAGGTATTCACTGAATAAAGGTGCATCAATATTAACTGCTACGTTAGTCTATGTTTGTCAGTTGAAAATGCCATTTAGTAGAGCCGGGTGTGGTGGTGCATGCCTTTAATCCCAGCACTCGGGAGGCAGAGGTAGGAGGATTGCCGTGAATTCAATGCCACCCTGAGACTACATAGTGAATTCCAGGTCAGCCTGGACTACAGTGAGACCTTACCTCGAAAAACCAAAACAAAAAAAAAGCCATTTAGTGATTTGGAGAAAAATGATCTCCCCTTCTTCCATCTAACATTCCCAATAATGTCCTGGGCCAGCTGTGTACAGAAATTCCTTTCTGAAAAGCTCAGATGATCATGTTACAGCCAGAAGCCTCAGATTTGATTACTCTTACTATTGTAGTAGCCTGAAAAGTTACAAATGTCATTAGTCGTCATTAAATTACTCAGTTTAGCTTTCAAAGTAGAACACTGCTGTTTGACTCGGTGATCTTTCAGGGCTATAAATTTGACAATTTGAGCATGCATTTTCCCAGGGAGCTGTAATCTTTGAGAACTTCTCTGTGGTATTGCTTCTGAAAAATGAAAGCAGAGCCTGAACTTAAAACTTCTAATGAAAATTCATGGACGTCCATGACTTGGAATTGTGTGTGTGAGTATTGGCATATTCAGATGGTCTCCTCTATCCCGCCCTCCTCTGCCCACTTTTCGCCTTCTATTCTGCTGTGTTCAGGCAATTTAATTCTGCATCTAATTGAATACATACAGCATATTCCTCCCTGCAGTTGTAAAGCATGTGTTTGCACTTAAACCAGTGAGAGGGGTTGCCTAAGGTAAGAGGATTGATAGCAGAGGCCAGGCGTCTTAAAAATGGCTTTTGTGTGATTTGGCGCCAATAGCTTAGGCTTTAGGTTCACGAGTCCAAGCTGTCTGTCAGAGGCTTAGAGAAATGCAGGCTGTGAGCCCAGTGGAATCTCTTATTCCTATTACTTGATGTTGATGTTTCGGGATATTTTTGCATGGCAAGAGGCTGTTTAAGGAACTCAGAATATATTCACAATCTGCTTTCTAAAAGGAAAGCAAGAAAAATGAGTGAATTTATCTAAAGTGGAGAAGTGATTTGAAAATATGATAACCTGTCAAAATTGTGATGACATAAAGAAAGTAAAAGACAGGATTTGTAGAAATGCAGATTTAACTGCTACTTAATGACTGTGGCTTCGTCCACATTTTTGAGATTAAGAAAAATCAGCTTCTACCTAGACATACTCTTATGAAAGGAGGAATGCTCTACTTTAAAGCTAGCACTTGAAATAAGAAGAACCATGCAAACCTAAAATAACCCTAAAAATTCTTCAGCATCTGTAAAGTTAAAATCATTCAAAATTACAAATCATTCCCCAAAGCTTTCCATGATTTTATTTGTATCACTTGTTCAGGTTTAATTATGTTTCATTTTAATATGTCATACAAACCACCAAGAGTGAAGTTCTGAAGGTAAGCTCTGAGCATCTTTTCTGCTTCACCTCTGAGCTGAAAATGTTATAATAAATGACATTCTAAAATTATAATAGCTCTCTTTCCTCCCTCCCCTCCCCTCCTCTTCCTTCCTCCCTTCCATCCTTCATTTTTTCTTTCCTTCCTTCCTTCAATGTAATGATGGTGCCTTGTCCCATCTATACATAAAAATTAAAAAAAATATTTATTTGCAAAGGAGAGAGAGAAAGAGAGAGAGAGAGAGAGAGAGAGAGAGAGAGAGAGAGAGAGAGAGAGAGAAAGGAATAGACACACCAGGACCTTTAGCCACCGCAAAGGAATTCCAGATGCATATGCCACTTGGTGTATCTGGCTTTATGTGGGAAATGGTTAGCCAGGGTTTGTAAACAAGTGCTTTTAACCACTGAGCCATCAGTCCAGCCTCCCATCTATACTTTCTTAGATTTGAAGAAGTAACACTCAAACTCACCATGATAAGCATATAAATAAATATTAGGACTCCACAATCTAGGAGTAAAGGTGACAGCTGTGTAGCTAGTGTTCTCTGACATCCACAAGCTGGCCCAATATATTGGATTTTATGAAGTACTCATGGAAGATACTGACTACTGAATACATACATGTTGACACATTATTAAACCAATATGTATTTAGCTTCTACCATGTTTGAGTTTTTTGGATACAAAGGTTTAGAACAGAAAAAGAAAAGGAAACAACAGATAAAGCCCATGTTGCATACAAATTATTTTCATTTATGATTTAGTAAATCTTAATTCTAGCAGATCTTCATTCACTTAATTCTAGTGTCAAATTTCCAAATATGGCACTTTAGTCATAGCCTCGTATTTTACTTAAATTTCAGTGAAAGGCAATTCATGTGAAGCTACCTCCCGTCTGCTGCTTCTGAACACGTGCTCTATCACAGCAACCCATAGGGAACTATATTAATTATTGCAATAGAATCTAGACCTTCAAAATTAGTATATGATCTAGGCTGTATAGTTTAGATCCATCACTCTACCATTTGTGTGACATTAGAATTCACATTTTCTGAGGCTAAAAGGAGACAGTGCAGACATGACACTGTGTGTTTAATAAAGTTAATCCATTTAACCCAATTTTTGTAATGTCATCAGAAGTTAAGCATAACACGTATTATGTTTTTTTTTTAAAACAAGGCTCTAAGTGATTTTTATGACCAAAAAGATGTGCATTTTTTTTCACCTCTAAATAAAACAAAGTAAAGCAAAAGAGTAAACTTAAGAGAGATAAAATTATATTCAGAAACCTAATTGATTCCTGAAATACATAATTTTGGTAATGATTAGGATTGAGAAACTTAATTCGAAATTGTCTTAAATAGCAAGGTAGTTTACAAAATATAACCACTCATAGGGTAATAATTCCTTTGAAATTTGAAATACATTTAAATTTTGTAAAAACCTTCCTTGTAATATCTCAATGTTACCAATTGTTCAATGACAGCCCAGTATGACTTAATCCTTAAGGCCGGTATATTGACCTGCTGGTGTTCTCAGGACTCAGGAGGCTGAGGCAGGAGCATAGCAGGTACCAGGTCAAATTTGATTTCGTAATGAAATCCTGTCTTATTATGGACATTGTAAAAGAATCATTTCATATTAAGCACTCAAACTCCTTTGAATAAGATAGAAATGATAAATAATTTACTTAAAGTCACAATAGCACATTCCTGTGTTTTACTTATTATTATTGCACATCTTTATTGAGCTTCATGTTTGGAATTAGATGAAATAAAATAAAGTAAAAATGTAAGAATCTCTTGGTAGGCTTGAGAAGTGTTTAAAAGGGTTTTATGTGCAAGAAAGATGGGTGAGGGGGGGACTGAGAATGCTTAGGTTGATTCCACAGAATCCATAGTCATGTAAACAGCTTGGCATGGCTATGTATGTTTGTAACCCCTGTCCTGTGAAGAGCAGAGACTGAAGAATCCTTGAAACTCAAGGGAAAAAAGCTGCTTCAGAATCACTGAAGATACTGTCTCAAACAAGCAAGGGGATGAGCAAAAGAGGGAGTCTTCTGCTGTTCTCTGGCCTTCACACAAGCACAGATGAAGGGCACTGCATCTACACATGCATGCGCACACACACACACACACCAAATAACACCTACTATACATGAGAAAAGGCTCATGCTGTGTGTGTATGTGTAATTAAATAGTCACCAATGTCTTCTTAACAATATATTTGAATACCAGAAAGCTGCCAAACTTTTATTCTAATAAGCAAAGGATGTGGAAGCTAATAATAAAGATATTTTCAAAATAAAACAAGAATTTTCAATGGCTTTCCATTATTTGATAGTGTAAATAATGCACTTTTATTTTAAATTAAAAAATATGAGAAGAAAAAAAATCACCTGATTTCAGGCACTAAGTATTAAGGAAAATAATGGCCATTTATATTATTGGGAGTTTTCTGCTATGTTTTATATGGCTACTACTAAATGCTAAAATGGTAGGCCCCATGTTAAATTAGTTTATCCTAAAATGCAAGGTGGTTAGGTAGGAAATATCACAGCAATAATAATGTTGAGAACTCTGAGGCTTTAAAACGTTCATTGCTTTCCTCATGGCTGCTCAGATAGAAAGCTGAGATTTAATCCTCAATCCAAATCCTTGAAACTTTGCATGTAATCAGCCCCTTCTTTCATTCAAACATATTTGAAATATGATTCCTGTTCTAGTTGTGAAAATTCATTATTCCCCCCACATTTATGGATATGTAACATTTTCATTATTAATCATTATTAATTTTTCTCAATCTGTTCATATATATATACATGTACACTAATAATAAACATATTGCCTACATTAAATATATATTATAAAACTATTGTAACCCAAAAAGTATGGTACATGCATCATAAAACTAGAAACATTAGCCATCTTTACCTGTCGAAAGAGAATCTGCTATCACCCCAAACCTGTCGGAATGCTGTCATCAAACACAATTGCTCTCAAGTGGCTGGAATGGAAAAGATGCTGAGGACACAGAGAAAAGAGCATCACTGTACACAGCAAGGGGGGATGTGAATTAGTGCAGCTGTTTTGGAAAGCAATATCAAATTTCCTCAGAAAACAGAAAATAAAACAGAATGTAGCCATCCTGTTTCTGGATGGATATAGCTGAAAGAATTGAAATAGGCATATGAAAGAGATATCTACGTGCTAGGTTCATTGGATCATTATTCATAATGCTCAAGATATAGATGCAAATTAAGTGTACACCAACAAATGAATGGATAAAGAAAATACATGTGTGGATCATGGAAATTTTGGATATGCCTGAAGGATTTTCTGCTCGGTAAAATAAGCCAGGTACAGAAGAACAATTACTGTATTATTTCTTTTAGTTGAACAACTTAAAGATGCCAGATTTATTGAAACAGGAAAGGAAGCTGGTTACTAGAGGCTAAGTGGAGAGGCAGAGGTGAGACAAGGGAGATATTGATTAAAAGGTACAGTTTCAGTTATATTGGAGGAATAAGTTTTAGTGGTATATTTCACTATATGGGGACCACAGTTAATCATAAGGTGCTCCATATTTTGCAAAAGCTAAAAGTGTACACACATATGCATATATCAATATCTACATATATATGTATATATCTGCATAACTAATGTTAATTAAAACAGCAACACTTTCTTACAAATAAATCATTGATTAAAATATTTAATTTTTAAAAAAAATTTCTAGTAAGTAATTAATATTGACAAATCATTTAACAGAGTTTATATCACTTCATTCTTTATGAACATTGTATGGTTCTGAAAAAAAAGAATAGCCTCATTTAACAAATCAAGTAGGCTTATCTACAATGAGATTTATTTTAAGACATTTAAAAATTTATATAAGCATTCACAACAAATGTAAAAAGCAGACCCAAGTTAGCTAGAAAATTGATTTCTGGACTTGAAACTAAACTAACCTAAAAACTACTTCATTTATTTGGAAATACGTAGAGATTCTTTGGCCTTTTGGTGAAGAACAGTTTGCATACAATCATCATTTGCTCAAGCAGGAGACACAGATTCCAAATCACAGATAGGAGGGTTGGAATGGAAAGGAAGCAAAGAGACTTGCTTCAAATCCACAAAGTTTCCATTTAGCTTTTAAAGAGACAAAGTAAGCGAGCTAAGTAGTGAACAAGGCTCAGAATTTTCTTAAATTTTTCGTTTTCTGTGAGAGAAACTGAGCCTGTCCCATTAAATGGAACGAGCCATACTGTGTGTGTGTGGGGGGGGGGGTTAGGAGAACCACAGAGGCAGAGAGAGATGAAGGATGAGGGACAGAAGCTGTGGGTGTGGGATCTGTCAACAAGGGAAAGTGGGGAGCAATCAGAGGGCGGATGAAAAAGTGAGGCCAGCTCCTCTGAAGTAGCAGAAAGAGGTCCCCGGGTGTGGAAGAAATGCCAGGTTGGGATGGAGAGAATGATTTTGGAGGCTTTGAACATGCAACTGCCCTAGCATACTTAATACAACCATGTGATTCGCTTTCTTTACCTACAACTAAGCTGAGTCACCCTGAGGATGAGAGTCAGAAATTGCACTGGTAGCAATAATAGGCAGATACTACTATATGATGTTGTTTCTTCACTGAATATAGTGTGACATCTTTGTATGATGAAGAAAATCAGAGCGAGGTCCCAGGAGTGAGTTTCTGCTATGGTAGCTGAAGGTAAATAAAGTGAAGAGATCAGGGAACCGAAAGGCCAACATATTTGATAGATTTTAAAAGATGAACATTGTAGCCTTCTAGGTTTCCCAAACATAAATATTATAGAAACACTGTATTCCTGTAAATAATAGTAAAACTGTCATAGTCATTACAAATAGTAAAGAAAACTTCGTAAACACTAACAAATTTTCTATTAAAATATAGAGCCAAACTGTTTGATATTGTATCTTTATATTATTTTTATAATTTCATAGTTATATAATTTATTTATATATTAATATACTTATATGTCTATGCATGAATATTTATATGTACCTTAACTTGAAAATTATCACAGGTAAGTATGATCCAAGCCATGGGCGATAGGGCCATAGTATTTTGTTTGTTTGTTTGTTTTATTTTTGTATTTGTTTTTGAGGTAGGGTTTCACTCTAGCCCAGGCTGACCTGGAATTAACTGTATATTCTCAGGGTGGCCTTGAGCTCATGGCGATCCTCCTACCTCTGCCTCTGGAATGCTGGGATTTAAGACAAGTATCATTATCACTCACTTTATGACTTTACTTGCTCAGTTTGTTTGATTTTTGTAATGGGCCATGGTTTCAAGTCTACCATTTCAGATTAGGTTCTTCAAGGAGAAATAAGATGCGGATAAAATTTCATCTGAAGTTGAAGTTTCATGAGGGGACTAAATCTGCTACTTGATTACTGTAAATTTTGTGATGGCTACTTAGCAATTTTTGTACATTTTCCCTCCCTTATCTTCCTAGCAAGAGACAGTATTTCAGTGAGTCCTCAACCAGAAGCAGAGAGATCAAATTATTTATTGTTTGTATCCCAGTCTGGCCAGGAAATCTACAAAGGGTGTATAGAAGGGATATTTCTAGATGTAGTAAAGACATAGGAGACAATGGCCTGGAGGAGAGATGTCTTCTCTTCTCCCTCACCACAGCAGCAGAAAAGTGTGTTGCCCTTGTGTGCATCAAGCGCTTTACCTTTTCTAAGAAGTTAAATACAGTAACAGCATCATCAAGAAGCTGTGTTATCAACACTCAGTAAGTGTGCCTTTCTTTCTCAATGAATTAAGATCACACGCTATCAGTCGAATAAAACCTGAAGATTTGCGTAGATGGGAAAAGTTAAAGCAAGGATAGGATTTCATCCAGAAGGCTTTTCCAAGATGGAGTATCTGTTGATCTTGACAGCAAAAAGCGGGGCCACAGTTGCATTCATTGTTCAGTGAGCTTGTCTACACAGTTCAACCCACCGACAGCAATGAATGTTGATTGTGACCTTTGTAAGGTAACCTCTGCTCAGGCCAGGGCACGTCCTGGTGTGTGCAGTGCTCTTCTGTCCAAGCAAGCTCTGGAGGCCTCTAGGAGGTGATGGGTAGCCATAGGGTACAATCAACGGTCGATGGTTTTGTGTTTAATTCCAAACTCACCGACAGCGTTGAATGTTCACTGAAGCAACCTCAAAGGCAGAGTTCTGCAGAGGGAACTTTCCAGCACCTGCACGTGTGTGGAGGGTGGCAGTGAGCAGAGCACAGTCCCTTCAATCCAGCGTCTAGTGCACCTTAAGCCATTTCAAAAGAAAAGAAGGAAGAGTAAAATAACAGGATTTTTTCCAGCCTAGGGTTTGGCGAGTCTCCACTTCTCGCTGAGAGAAAGAAAAGGATCCTTGTTTATTTTTGAGCTTAAAAAAATAAATAAAGCCCAGTTTGGCATAGTGCCAGACTGTTAAGGAAAATGAGAATTTGTTAGTCCAAGTAATTTGAGTTACCAAATCAAAACAATATATTTCAATTTAAAGATTGGTTTGCATTTTACAAGCAGGAGAACGCATATAGATTGTATTAATTTTAAACAGGATTGTCTGAGATTTTTCTCAGATGGTTACTATTAATAATTTCCTTTTAGACACATACTGTAGATACATAATTCCTAGAATAAAATAGGGTTTTAAAATTGAGATCATTTCACAAGAATCTGCATATTTAAAAAAATATGAACAAGTTATGAATTAAGAAACCAATTCAACCCATTGTTCTTAGCTTATAGTACAAGATTTAAAAAAAATAATGAAAATAAATACAATGCATGCATATTGCAAAAACTCATCTCAGGTTGTTTTGATGTAGGCTTCTAATACCATTTTGTGAAGAATTCATTTTTTATCCCATCTCAGAGTGTTTTATGAATAATGCTTGTTTCAAGTTAGTGTGAACACTATTGAATTGTGTTTATATAGTCACTTTTAATGAATTTCTGTTATCACTTAACAGAAAATCCCTTTCTATGTAGAGAAAAGTCACTCTTTCTTATATAGCTTGAATCTGTGTATAATTATTTTCCAGGGAAAAATAGGAAACTATTGGAATTTTGATTTTGAAGATGTTCAAGGTCTATTCTAGGTAATATAATTGTTCTTGAAATATTAGTCAAATGTATATTAAAAATTTATACATTCTCATATTTTATTCACTTAAAAGACTATGTAAAGTCTATAGTCACTTAGTTCCTTGTAGACAAAGTTTTTACATGATAACTTTGAGGGAAATAGGATAGGAATCTTCTGAAAATAAATATTGAAATAACACATATCATAAAACATAAAACAGTATGTAACCTGAATTTTGCAGTGATTGATTCTTTTGAAATAAGCAACTTTTCCTACCAAGTATAACTTCTGTTTGGTTCAGGAAAGAATATATCCTGGGGCTAAGGTCACATGTATTTGCATTATTAGTTACATTGAATACATGCACTCCTCGTCTCTTGCCTCTCTGCTTTGCCATAATTTTCAGCTCAATATGCCATCAGTTTTAATTCTCTCTGTTCATCTCTTTCTAAACCTGCCCACCTTTGTATAGCAGAGATGCTCTGGTAAAAGATGACAGACCAAGAGTTTTCTTGTAACAAAATAGGCTTGTAACCTACTAAGGCAAAGCTCTAGGATTATGGCAGTGAATTGCAATGCTTAACCATGTTGTTATTTATTTTCCAAAACAGTCTTCTAGAAACTATTTGTAGAAAATTAATCTTGACTTTCTCAAATTCTTAAAACGTTGAATATAATCATCTTAAAGTTCTTAAAAGTTTTTTTTTCATTTTTGTTATGAACTTATGTGTGGTAGTGGCAGTTATGGCACACACATGCGTGTGTGTGCATGTGTGTGTACATTGGTGTGCCTGCTGTATACACTAATGTGGTGCTCAATGCATAGGGCTGCAGAGAACACAGAAGAACATGACTCATCGTTCTGTTTTCCTTGATATGGAGTCTCTTGTTTGACACTTCTCACCAGCTCCAGGCATTCTCTGGTCTCTGCTCCCCATTGGTCTGAGGTTACAGACATATGTAGCCTTAGCCAACTGTTGATGTGGGTGCTGGGGAAATGATCTCAGGTGGTTTTAGGTCCCATCTGGCCCTAAGGCTTATCCATGAAGCACACTTAACTATTGAGCTACCTCTCTAGCCCTAGAATTTTTATTGATGATTAATTTATAGTACAACAATATTAAATACCTTTCATTTACACATAAAGAATAGTATATACATATATTATTAAACAGTAAATACAAATAATATTTAACCCTTATTTAGCAGGAATAAACCCGATCTGTGTCACACATAGCCAAAATTTATTGAAGGTATAAACCTAACAGTTTACATTCTCTACAGGGAGATAAGATTACTGTTCTTGTATCTACTCAAGTGTCAGATAAAAAAATAAACTGCAGACTCTGTTCTATGTTATTTTGGTTTCATCAGAGAAACTGTTTTATTTGTAGGCTTGACTCAGTTTTCTATTGGTTCATTTGACAATTTCAATAACTATCTCATTTCTGTCAATCTGAAGAGAATGCAGAAGAACTTTGCTCCTACATTTTAATTTTCCTGGTTATCTTGAAAATATTGAGGTTGAATGATACTAAGAATTTTCATTTTCTGATAGAAAGTATGCATTTTCTTTTTGTCTGGTTTATGCTATAGTTCTTGATTTCTAAATTGGCAGCAATAATGTGTTTTGGCATAATTTTTCTTGAATGAAAGAAGTCACCCAAATAGGTCATTTATGGATAAGTTTCCACCTATGGTCCCCCTCAGGACTCGAAAGGGACCTGTGGGCAGAATAAGACTGATCTGCACGCAGACCAAATTGATCTTAGCTTTTATTTCTCTTCCCTTGGCTCTGAGAGCACAAAGCATTTCAGTTTTGCTTAAGGTTTGTGGATCATAAATAAGCCAAAGCAATTTCTTTGCTTTGAGCAAGAGGGTCACAGAATACATGAAATACCACTTTTAAGCAAAGCAAACTTTAACATGAAATGACAGAGGAACATGAAGAAGTAATGCCATGTGCCCCAGTAAAAGGCCAGAGGGATTTGGGATGCTGAAGTTGTCTGTTTTAGAAATAGATTACATATCTTGCTTGATGAACTGTAGTTAATTTAAGTGACTGCTTGTGCAAACGTTCCAGAGGGCAAGTGTGTGAAATAGAGCATCTCCATGTCAGTGTGCGGCCCTTTCCTCTGCCTGATGCCTTGACCTAAATTGGCTGTGTGGGCACTGAACTGGACGAATGAAAGGAAAAAGAATTTGCTATCATGTGCAAGTTATCCTTAAATCCAGTTAACTGAAAATTGTTTGTAAGGGTTTGCACATGACCATGAATAAATTTATATATTAAGAACTTTTCTTTGTGTCATGTACGTGGCTCTTTTCAAAAAGTAAAGTTCAAAATATTGCACTTAAAGATGTGTAACATTACACTTACCTCCCTTTCAAGTAAACATCACTGTCTCTGAAACTCATCCTACCAAGGACATTCCTGCTAAACTGTAGCTAAGACCCCTTCAGCATTCCCCTCTCCACTACTTTTCAGGTTTTAGTCCTCTGTTCAGGGGATATTGTGAAATGTCTCAACACTAGCATTTTTATCTTCCCAGTGAGACAGTTACTATGACTATCTCAGAAATTCATGTATTGGGTAATTAAAATTGTAACTACTGGGGCATCTGGATACATCAATAGGAGGAGAGAATGCATCCAAGGGGTAACGCTGACCGATTGCATTCTTAGCCAACCTGAGAACTTGGATCTGGGTTTGGACTGAGAAAGAGGAAAATCAGGACAAGTCATGCCAAAAGTTGCCTTCAATCAGACCCCCTTCACTACTAAGATGCTGGCACACCAGAAGGAACTATAACTTTGCTTTACAATAGCTTTGTAATTACTGATAGCTCTTATTCCTATTGACAGCTAAAGTCCGGAAAAGTTCTTGGTTTCCTTTCTCAGAAAATTGTATAAATGATTCTACGTTGCTCCTTCCATAAAATGTCTGCTGAATTTGTTTTTTTTTTGTTTTAAAGAAAGCAAAGTTACTAGAGTCTTTATAGTGTGTGGTAAAATTACCAGTGATTACATATTATTTTAATGTGAATATCAGCTAGATTTACTTATAAGAACCTTTCCACATGTTTACTGCAATAAAATAAACCACACATGTTTTTATGTTGCTCATTTAACAACTACATATAAGCTTCTATGTTTATAGTTTAAAAGAAAAGTCTTAAAAATGAACCAGCATAACTCCAACACGAGTTCCATTTTTTACTTATATTTTTAGGGTCTATGGCACCAGGCTGGCCTCTAACTCTTGCTCTTTATGCCTCAGCCTCTTGAGTGTTGGAGTTTGTAGCTTGCACCACCATGTCTAATGAGTGAAAATTTCAATAATAGCCTACATATATTATTTAGCTTATCATTCTTTGTTATAATTATTTTTGATCACATGAGGAATCTTAAAACTTTTGTGGAGACAATGCGTGCACATAGAGTCTCTATGTACTTAAATCTTTTCAATTCATGTTAACTGAAACAGTTTAAAAGGTGAATTTTTAAGGCAACAAGATATAATTAATACCTGAACAGCAATGGAGATGGAACCTGCCACTCATTGGCTTGGTTATATAACCTCCATGAGTATTAGTTTCCTCAGTAAAATATGCATATTGAAGTCATCCTCATATAGACTAGTTCAGTTTCTTCCTGACATTGTATATTAAATACTCTGCAAGGCATAGCATTCTAATCATTATATAAAGGACAGATTAAGTCCTGCTTTCCTTAGTCTGATGATTCTTCCCTTCAAAAACAGCTGCTTTCCAATTTTTAAAATCTAAGTATACATACACACATATATATACTTTTATAACTGGTCTCAACAAGCATGTTTTTCTTTAAATGGCTCATTAGCATTCCCAGAAAGAAACAGCATTCTGTCACCTGGTTTTCTTACCTAGTAGGTAGGTGGTGGTGACTGACAGGCAGGGAGAACTCATGCTAGACAGGTTGCTCTGAAGACGATTGATGTCTACTTAAAAGTTGCAATTACTCTTAAACTCTTCCAAAGATAGGAGCCCTTGATTAACCCATTACATTTCAGTCTTTCCTTCTGCATTCGTGCCAAGCGTGAAGGTGTAGAGAACTCAAGGGCTTATTCCTGATCACCTTTCAAAAGAGTCTCTTGACCTTGGGCTTCTGTCCTAAATTATTTTAAATCAAATCATTATACCACATAGAATTACACAAATGTTTAAATATTGCTTAGTTTTTTAAAAAATTATCCAATCTTCATCTTTAAGAAGTGAATTTTATCTACTGGAAACACATTTCAGTTTTTTTGTGATGATGATGGCTATGAAGTTTGTAGTTCTTCCTGAAGCAAGAAAAAGAAAGGAATAGAGGAAAGAAAGAAGGGGAATGATACTGAGAGAGAGAAAGAAAATATATTAGGTCAATTTTCCAAAACTCACGAGATATCTAATTAGATGGTGTTATCATCATAGTTGTAACTAGAACTTTCTTTACAATGTGGAGATCCGTCATTTCAGTAATGTAGTCCTGTGACTTTCACAAACTCTGTCACTGTCATATCCGACAGTGTTTATTTTAGCAAAGAAATGTCCTTCATGGAACAATTTGTACTCATGGTTGATTATACTGTCAATTTGAAAAAATATGCATGTTAATATAATTGAAGTAATTTGAAATTGAATCTCAAGTAAATACTATTGTAATAGTAAAACAGATATATCATTACAGAATAAATTTGTCTTTTAAAATCAATATATGTATTGGAGAAAACAAGTATTTTCTTTGAAAAGAGGTAGACCCTTTATATATATACAGTTAAAATTTGTCAGTGGAGGCAGGAAATATGTAATCAAAACACAAAGCAAAACAAAAATTATCAAGCTGGTCATTTAAGAGATTTTCATGTGAAATGAAATATCATTTTATTTTTCTATCTTGTTATATTATAGGACAACTTATTTAATCTTACTTTAAGAATATTGGTAACATTCTTCAACTTTTTTGTGCTCCATTCAAAATTGTTTCTGTAACTTCCCAAGATTTTAGCTGCATTCCCCACTAACTATGTTACTAAAATACCTTACTATTTTTGGAGGATATCGTGGATGCTTTTCTGGCTTCATAAATTGTCCAAGCATCTGTTGTCTCAATCATCCCGGTACCAAATGTTTTTCAATCTGTGTGAAACAATGTATATAATACTATTTATCTCCCATGAGGATTTGGTTAGTACTGAGTTTATATACAAAAGTGTTTGAATGATTAGGCTGGTTGAAGAGAGATTTAAAAAAAACTGCAAACAAAAATGTATTTCAAAATAAAATCTGGTTGAATTTTTAAAAAATATGATCTATTATATTAGGAAACCTTTGTGTCTATTCTATATAGAATTATTTAAATTTTTTAGAAGAATCTGACATAATCAAAATATATGCATCACTATAGACTTTATTATGGCATTAATATTATACATTATTATTAGAAATATGTAAATTTGAAAATATGTAAATATTACTGGAAATATGAATTTTATATTCTCTTTTACATAGTGCATAGATATGGATTTGTTTATTGCCTTGATAAGAATTTCTGTTAATAATGAATGATCTAACTAGACATGAATATGTAAAATCTTCTAAACCTTTCCTAATGTAACCAGCTGGTTAATATACTCTCGTCAAATGGCCTGTAGCTTGAGGAAGGATTTCAGCCAAAAATCAAGACTGTAGTACTATTAAATATTATATTTACCTATCAACCCTTTGAAAATAAAATACCTTGGCTCAAGTTATGCATCAAATATATATCATGATTATATTGTTGGACTGTCCCCTAAAGTATTTACAAGCTCAGTTTATATTCTGATAAATGACCTCTTCTTCAATGACTCTATAATTTTTGTAGTTGCTTTTATAGTTTTCTTAGTAAGCAACATAATTCTATAGGATTTAGTTTTATTTCCTCCAAACTACATTTTTTTAATAGAGTATAAAAACAAAAATAGTCCTCTGGTAATACTTTGTAGTGTTTTTTCTTTTAAAAAATATTAATAGGTCATCTTTCCCTTTAGCAATGAGATTATGTAATAAATTCATTGACTATTATAATTGAAGAAAAAATACTTAGTAAGATAACATTCTGTTTCTACCAATATGATGATGGTCTTCATTAAACATCATAGTTCAAATAGTTTAAAAATTTTAATAGTCTTTAGAACTTTTTCTCATTCAAAAATGTTGTAATTATATAAGTATCCTTAAATAGATAGATGATAGGTAGCATTAAATTAGAAAGCTTCTTTAGTTAAAAAAATCTTCAAAATTTTCAAATTTACTCTGTTGGGATGCTTTCTGAAAAATATTTATATATTTTCAGAAAATTGATGGTCTTACATTTTCAAAAAATGCTTGTGATAAATGAAAGTTTATCAGCAACGGAAGTAGGCAATATTGGTTGGGGATTATTTGGTCAAAGTAGATTTGACTACATTACATAAAACATTGCACCCTCCAACCACTACATTGTCGTGATTTTTAATTTATCAGCAATTTAATTTTTGACTTTAATTTATAGGCAATTCTCCTGTATCTACAAAGTGTTTTTAGAGATTAATACAGAGGATCACTCGTAACATTGACCGACTGCAGAACTACTTTCAGCAATTTCCATAAATAATAAAAATAAAAAATATAAGTTAATATGAAATGTCAATTTGTATTAATATGAAATAATATCAATTAATATTAACTATGAAATTAATAAAATAAAATTATAACTGGAATCTGTTAAGTAGCTGCTGCATTCCAGCCATGAGGCAATGCTTTTGCTATATGAGTGAATCACCCAAATGTAAAGATAGATTTTTTTTTGCAAAAAAGGCTGCATATGGATTTATTTGAAAAATGAACTTAGCTATAAAAATTCAAAATTTAATAGCATAGATACACCCACAATTATACAATGCTTCATGGAATTTGAGATGATAACAGAACAAATAAACAGGAGAATACATCATATAACAATAGAATGAAAACAAATATTTATTATAAAAACACGTGTTACATACTTATATTGGCATAGACTCTAACGTACTGAAAAATTTTGGACATGCTTAAAGAATCCCTGAACCTCTTTTTAGCATCTTGTATATAAAATGAATTTACTTCTCACATGAACACTCTTTGTAACTATTAATTAAAGATCTTTCTTTTCCCCAAATTTACAAAATATCCATGTAAATCATATCTCATATATGAACCAGGAATGTAGGAACATTTGGATATTTCTAGCTAACCTTTACTATGGGGCAGGAGTGGCATTTTGTAATAGGTTACTGATGCAAGCTTCAGAAAGATAGAGAATTCCAATTTAAATGTCATTAATCACTTTGTTAACTGTTCTTCTAAAAACAAAACAGAAATGCATCAAGAACCTTACCTGTTTCTTTTTTAGCTTACTTTTACTAGGCTATGAAATCTTGACGTCAGAAATTCTTTCCATTTAGTGATATGTTTCGAGGACTCAATGGATTTCCCAGAATACTGTGAGTGTTCAATATGTGCTTGTTGCTTCTTCCCTGATTCTCTGGAATATATCACCATCTCGATGCTCCACGAGAATGATTCTATTTCTCCTCTGTCCGCATCTACATGACTTCAGGGTGGGAGCGGGAACTGCCATGTTGGGGCCCCAGGCTTCATGGATGCACTAGAATCTAGAGATTGGGTCACAAATCTTAAACATTATTAAAAGTTCAGACATGGAGGAGTTGAGGCAAGTTAACACTTACTTGGGATTTTTAACCATTTCCATAATGATGCATACAAAGCAAAGCATAGAAAAAATTCAGACAAATAATTCCAACTTGTTCCTTCATAAATTGGATCATTGAATTAGGAATATTCTCTTATAATGGTCTCTCAAATAGGCTATACATTTTCTCCTAATAATATGAACAAAATTATCACTTTTAAAAAATTCATACCTTAAAACTTGATTGCTCTTAGGGTACTTTCCATAAGTTAAACATTCTCACCATGGCTTCATATGTTATTATCTACTTAAGGAAAGGCATGTTTTACCAGATGATGACAGTTACAGAGAAATTGACATGCTTGAGAATGAGCTATGACAATTCATCATGCTTTAGTCTATTTGCAAATTGTATATTCTGACAAAAATAATTTTTTCAATAGCATTTCAAAAATTCTCTTATTTTACTTTCTGCTTTAACAAAATGTTTACTAAGTGGGAGGATTTTGATATAAATATTCCTTCATAAATAAGTTATTATACATTATCAATTCTACCTTTTTCATATGAGTAATGGCAAAATGTCGATCTTGGAAATAAACTGAAATTATTTGGAAAATAATACTGCTTTGAAACTTTCACAAAACACACCAATTCATAGACCCATTCTGTTTTACTAATGAGCAAAACTAACAGTAAGATATTGTCTAAATACTTTTAAATTATCCTAATGCCCTCATACAATGCCAGAAACATTGAAGGGCATTCCATATCATTTGTATGAGACCAGGCAATTAAGATCAGGAAGCTACAAATGTCTGTTGGAGTGAAGGGTACCAACACAGAACCTCGCATTTCTATTACGGAAATAGCAGACGGTAAAGAACTTGAAAGGAACTCATTTTTTCCTGTGCCTCCAAATACCACTTTTCACTTTTGCAAAAGCTAGGTTATATTGAAAGCAGAATTACTCTAAGCCTTCTATAGTTACTAAAGAAAGCTCATTGGAATTGACAGTAAAAAATTTAAAGTAGATAGACATCCATTATTACAAATTTGGAATACTTTGGAAAAAATAATGGAATTAATATACTCATAACATACTGAGAAATACAAACCAGATGTCTCTTAAAATTCAGTATATTTTCATAATTGTAAATAGCATATGTTTCCAAAACATGACATTTCTTCTTCACAACAGTTGGGCATGTCTTTTGTATGACAGGAATGGGAAAGGAAGAATAGCTTTTATGCAATGTTCCATATTGGTGAAAGCAGCATAGGCATGTCTTTAGAGTTATTCCAAGAGTGCTAGAATGTTTCTATTTTAAGGAGAGTATAAAATCTAACGATTTGCTTCTAAATGGCTTATTTTCATGCTTTTGTGTGTGTGCTGTGGAGTCCTTGCTGAATTCTCACAGCTTAGTTTTTATACATTTAAAGGTGTTGGAGATAGATATGTCAAAACAGCTGTTAGAACATGAATTCTCTGCAGGAAAAGAGCTGACTATGGAGGTGACACAGTTGGGCTGACTTTATGTCTTCATAGTTTTCTTTGGGGTGCCCACCTCGCCATTTATGGACAGATGTCACAAAGCCTTGGAAATACATGGGAAGCTTTCAGGAATATGAAGTTCAAATTTCCAAAGAGGAATGGATCATTTTTTGCTAAGTCAGAAGCAAATATGAAAACTTTTCTTACTAATTTAGAAATGTCACACTAAAATAAAATAAAAATATGTAAAATATTGCCATCTCATCTTCAATATAAACGTTCTCTTCCTTCAAAGTTTAATAGAAAGACTAAAAGAAAGGGGGAGGGTAGAAAGGAAGGAAAGGAAGGAAAGACGGGTGAGAAGGAGGGAGGAAGGGAGGGGAAGAAATGAAGGGGAAGAGCAGAAGAGAGAGAAAGAATTGAAAGGTTTTCGGTGGGGTCTGATGCCAGTCTAACAGCTGAGAATCAATGTGGCCAGTGAGGAGTTGCTCAGGAACACCAGGGAAGCTGGACAAGGGGCAAAATCCCTGAGGGAAGCAGAGACAGAAGGTTCATGGGCTGTAGGTCAGACTGGATAGCATAGTGAGACCCCCTCTCTCTCTCATAAAAAAGTTAAAATGAAACACTTTATGGAGGGCCAGGAGCTGGAGGGCAGGAGGAAAGTTTGACATGGCGCCCCCTAAGTGTTCCCTTTTCTGAGACTCAGTTCCTGCAGGAGTTGAGAGAATACTGAAAGAATTACCTCAACTAATGGATTTAATACACAGATACTGATGGAAGCTGATGAATACAAAGAAAAAAGAGCTGTGTATTATTTTATAATATTTGCCAATATCACAAGAAAAAAGTTATCAATAATCCTAATTGTGCTGTGTTTCTGTAAAACAATGACATAGTTAAGGTATAATTGTGAAATGAGGATATTTGATTCTGGAAAGGTGACCTATCAAAGTCTAGTAAAGAGATAAGAGAAAATTTTTCTTTTAGGTAAAATGTCAGCTTGAAGCTCTATCAATTTCAATTGAAACCATTCAGGTAAAAGTATTTATGTCAATTGAAAAATTAAATTTCATTATTTTCACAGAAATCTAGGCATCTGTTTTTGAAATTCTTTTATCAATCCAAAAATCAAGGTTACATATTTTTCACTGTGCACAAGATTTTATTTAGCCAGTGTGTTGAAATGCATAAAAATGTTTGTCTTATTTTGAGTTTGTTCTAATTTCAGCTTCATTCAGAAAAGTATCATGATTTAAAATGTGATACTATTAAGTTGATTTTTTTTAATCTAGAGGACTCCTTTTTACCTCATTTTAATGAGTGGATAAATCCACTAAAATGCTAAGTTTTCAAATCAGTTTATATTATCGACACAAAATTTTCTTTTTCGTGCCGTAAAAAACATGATACTATGTCATAGAACATAAAATCTTTTCAACACTTGGTCTTGACATACTCAGTTTACTTCCAAAACGTAAATGATGTCACCATAATCAGAATGAATACTTTTAAGGAATTCCTGGAGCTGGTGATGATTCAATCCATCAACCCTTATGAAATTCAGTCTTCAAGGTGATTTGCATGACACAATCCACTTTAATTTTTTTGCACATACATTTTCTTGATTACTATGCAATGGAATTTCATTACAGATGAGCTTTGGGTGTCAACTGCGTCACCTTCTATTATATTTTCCTTCTTATTGCCAGGGGAGCACTATCAGTAATTATACCAGATATGTTGACAAGACACAAAGAAAACTGTCCCGAGTCCCTCTGATGAAGTGGCATGTGGAGCTGCCTTTGTAGCATCAGGACTGTCATCCATCACAAAAGTATGGCATTAAAGATTAGTGGTACAACTCCCCAAAAGTATCATAGATTTTCCAATTTCTTCAATTCACCTGGATATAACCTGGTGAGACAAACTGATTTTAGAAATATGCTCCTTTCTTTGGGCCATATTTTATCTGCCACATTATCCAGACATTTCTTATTAAACTCACTGTCAGTAAACAGTTTTGATAGTTTTGATATTCCATGGGCTACCATATAGCTTTTACAATAGAATGTGAGTTGTAGCTTAAAAGTAGTTCTTGTTGAGATGAACTTTTTCCAGTTCTTCTGTCCTTACTTATAAGATCCTTGATATACACCAGTTTTGGCAGCATTCTCAAAGTACAGTCTTTGAAAACTTCTGGAAATCCCCTATGTATTAAGCAGAGTGCTTATTTAACCTTAACAATATAAATAGTTACTGTTCACTGACTAAAAGGAGTGACAGGATCCCTTGCCACAAGGACTAATACAGACAGCCCACGGAGGAGGATATCCAACTGATCAGGGATGGGGAGGGGGGGGAATTGGGGAATTCGGGATAACAACGCATGGTTTGCCCACTAAATAATGTAACTCATTATGGACAATAAATATATATTTTAAAAAAAGCTTTCTAATTGTATATGTTTATCACCTTTGATCAATCTTGCTTGGTCTTGGTTGGATGGTGGGGAATACCAGGGGCATCCATGACTCATCACAATGACAAAAAGAGAAAGCCAAGTGATTCCTTGAGAAAGCATGAGACCAGCCATCTTTGTTTCACCTGCCAGGTCCCGGGAAGCATTATGGAGAAAGAGGTGGATTAAATGAGTCTGCTCCCACTGCAAGCCAGAAAACCTCCTCCAGGGAGGAGACTCACATCTCATTAAAGCTGAAAATTAGAGACTGCTGAGAGCTCAGCACTAAAGGTGTCTTCTCCCATGCTCTCCCAAGCCTGTGGAACATTGTGGAAGAGGGACCAAAATAATGTAAGAGCCACATGGTGGGAAGGCTTACTGTGAGACATTGTTCCTCCAAAAGAATTGACCAGTGCATTCCTGACCGCACAATGACTTTGGATGACCCACGGAAGAGGGCACTCAGGAGCACAGGGTGGGGAGGGGGCATAAGAGGTTTAACCCAATGGAATTATGACCAATCTTCGATATGTTCCTATATCAAAGTTCCCAATAAAATTTAAATTTAAAAAGCAGTCCTCTATCCAATTTTCTAAGAATAATCTTTCATTCATATTTTTTTCTTTTGTTGTGGGGTTCTGTTTTTTAATGTGAAGAAGTAAAGCTTAGATTACAATTAATAGCTGAGGAACATTACTTCTATTATGAAAACTTATTGATGGGAATCTAGGAAGCAGCATTTAGGACCTTCCACATTTATTCTGCCCCTGCAGGCCTAAGTGGAGAGCCAAGTATAAAGTATAATTTATAGCCAAGATTTGAAAATATTAATAAGATAAGGGATACTTACCTGTCTTCTAAATAACATTAAACACTTATCATTTGTGGCATTAGGTTAAAACATCGATAATCACTGCATCTCATTCTCAAGTCACTGGGAGGACAAGAAGTGTCTAATGATGTTAATTTGACTCTGTGCTTGGAATATACCACAATGGAAGCCACATCACGTGCTAGATTCAAAGTCAAATTGTGACCAAATAAGCATACGAACATTTATTTTGCATGACATTGATGACAAGTCATTGTCATCTACAAAATTCATGCTGGGCTGCAGGCATGAAGTAGATACCTTTGTTGTGGACACATATGACCATTTTAATAGAGATTATTAATTGGAAATTTGCTAGTTCTTTCCATTTCTACCATGCAGTCTAATTTAGTCACTTTTTTTTCGGAAAAGATAAAATGGAGACTGACAAGGTAAGTGTCTTGCTCTAAATTCTGTAAAATATAGAGAGCCAGAAAACACCATGTTACCTGAAACTCACTATCCCTTCCTCCCTCCCTCCCTTCCTTTCTTTTTTTAATTCTAATTGTGTGTGTACATGCATGTGTGTTTGGGGGGCAGGTGATGTAAATGTGAAGGTCAGGGTCAAAATCAGATTTCTTCCTCAATCTCTCTACCTGACTTTGGAGACAGAGTCTCTCAATGATCCTGAGATCCACCCTCTCTCCAGGCTCTGTCTTGCAAGCTTTTCAGGATGCTAGGAATCTAAACTCAAGTTCTCATCCTGCACTTTACCCATGGAGTCATCTCTCCAATAGCAGAACTTCTTCAGATGATCAATCTTTGTTCTTTTGGGTGTGCAGGGAAGGTCATGGATCAGGCTAAGTCTCTCAAGCTTTTGAGGCTGTATTCTCTTATTCCAGTCTTATTCCATTTCTTTCTTTATATGAGTTTTCTTGCTTGAAAAATAAGGAGCTGACTAAATAATTTCTAACTCTTTTTTTTATTTTCTGGATTTTTTCATAGATGAAAGATGAAAATATTTCTGTTTCTACTAATCCTATAAAACACTATTAAAAGTTGAATGAGGGGAGATGGTTTGGTGGTTAAGGACTCCAAAGCCTAATGACCGGAGTTTGACTCCCTAGTACCCACATAAAGCCAGATGCACAAAGTGACACCAGCATCTGGAGTTCATCCAGCAGTGGCTGGAGGACCTGGTGCGCCCATTCTCTGTGTCCTTGTCTGTCTTTCTTCTCTCTCTCTCTCTCTCTCTCTCTCTCTCTCTCTCTCTCTCTCTGTCTCTCTGTCCCCCTCTCTCCTTACAAATAAGTAGATAAAATATTTTTTTTAAAATAAATAAAATAGAAGTTGAATAATTTTTTATTTGTGAAGAATTTTGAACAATTTTAATCCAGGGAAGAGATGACCAGAAACTATCCACAAAGCAATTAGTTAAAGGCATTCCAAGGGAAATGAGCTAATGAGAGAGGCGCATAACCATACATGTGTTCAGGAAATTGCATATGTTTTAGCCTGGTATGGCTGGTTCATAGTGAGGACAGAAACAAGGGGATATTTGGAATTACAAAACTTGGGCTCAGGATTTACTATTGAGAGGGGCATAACCATACCCGTGTTCAAGAAACTGCATATGCTTTAGCCTGGTATGGCTGGTTCGTAGTGAGGACAGAAAAAAAGGGGGGATATTTGGAATTACAAAGCAGGGCTCAGAATTTGAGGGGCTCTCATCTTTGTACCCTATTATATGGGAGAGAAGCTATTGACATTTTCTCCATGATCACCAGTTCTGTTTCTCTACATTGACATGATACCCATGTAGAGAAGTCCTTGTTACAACAAGAACTAATCTCTTTCACATTCTAAGATGCTTTCTTTGACATGAACTTTTAAAATAAAGGCAGAGAAGGAACAGCCAATGATTTTAAAAGTTGTTGAATAAATTACAAAGATGTAAAAGGCAAGCTAAAAGAGCTTTTTTTCCACTTTCTCATCTGTACAGGGAAACTGCAGCCTTCAAAGCTTGTGGCTTCTCTCACAGAGTTTCTCACAGAGTGAAGACAGCAGGGAATGAACAGAAACATACTCTCAAAATTACATGACCACATATACAGCGTGGAAGTTAAAAGAACTCTTCACATCTTCAGAAGGGTATAAGCACATGAGGATGAGAACTGCAGAAGAGACCAGAAGGGCTCAGCAAGTTCCACCATCCTGAAATTCAAGCCTGATGAACGCTCCTCATGGCGATGCCCTCCCTCCACACCTGCACTTGTTTTTCCTTCCCACTGTCCTCTCCCACATCCTCCTCTCTTCATTCTTCCTTATGCTCTGTGACTGCAAAGCTTCTTATGGAATTCCTGGAGAGCCCACCACCTGCCTCTCGTTGCACAGCCTTGAACTTCTGGGTGATTCTTATGGGAGAGCCTCTCATGTGTGTCCCTTTTCATGGAAGGTAGTGGCTTCCTGCAGGGTCTCATAAGTGTTCACATGATCTACCATGTTAGTATGCTTAAAATATAACTAATATAAAATGACTGCATGCTTTCCTTTACTCACCTATAAAATATCATAAAATGTCAGTGGAGATTAATTTCTGAACAGTTTACATAGAGTAAAAGATATGCATAATGCAGAGGCACATACAAAACTTATGGCCATGTTAGATTTTAATGTTTTATGTGCATTGCTACCAAATAATTTATTTTAGTTACATTTAAATCTAAATTGATTAAGCCCAATCCTCTGGCATGGTGGCATATTCCTGTAATTCCAGCCCTTGAGAGGCAGAAAAAGAATTTCTGTGAGTCAAGGCCTTTAATGATTACATGGTGAGACTGTTTATAAATTTTCAAATAAAATGAAACCATACCATGAAGCTACCATTGTAGAAACAAGTGCGCAATTCTAGAGTAAAGTACAATATTTTTCCATATATAGTATTTAAAAATAAAATTCGCTGTGAATTAAAGTGATTATTAATTAAAGCAAAGACATTATTTTACAATTATTTCAATTTACATATTTATATATGTGAATGTATGACACAAATCAATATTTTAGTAACATGCATGCATACTTATTTTAAAAAATATACTTCTGGCAACCCTCAGTAACAACACACTCGGGTCAGGAGAACCCGGCTGAAGACTGGGTTATCCATGGTCCCCTACCACAAAGACTGATACAGAAGGCCCACGGAGGAGGATATCCAGCTGACTAGGGATGGGGAAGGGGGCAACGGGGAATTGGGGATAACAACTCATGGTTGGCCCACTAAACAATGTAACTTATTATGGACAATAAAGAAAAACATATTAATGAGGAAAAATATATTTCTTCTCAGTCTTTTGGCTAAGCACAGAGTACCTCTTATAATTATAAGATATTAGAAAATAACTTCACGTCTCATGTCACATGTGAATTCTTTAGAAGTCACTAAGCAGGTCAATTATATGTTTTATGTTGGCCTTCTTAATTGAATACATACATTTTTTTTCAAAACTAAATCCTCATCTTGCCTCATAATGTTTTAGATTTTGTGTCTTTGATAACTTCAAATTGTTTAGATTACAAAAAAAAACCTCCTTAATCTCACTTTTCATGTATCTGTGAATAGTAGGTATTTTGAGAGTAAAAGGAACAATGTTATTAAAAAGGAAAGGTTCCATAATCTTTAAAGCAAATTGACTGTAGGCAAGTTTCAGAAAACATATGTCCGAAATAAAATGACTACATTCGTGGTCTGTGGCAGATGTTTTACAAATTAATATCTGAGAGACAACTAATCCTACTTTGGAAAAAAATAAAAGCACTGAGCAACTAGTTAATCCACCACCGCATTTTTTTTTCATTTAAAAGATAAAAATGTGAGAACTAAGAGCCATTCCTTTTAGACATGAAGTTACTATACTCGTGCTTCAGAATGACTGCCTGCTTAAGGCAGCATTCACACCAAAGCTCTCAGCAAAGATAAGTCCATTTTCTTAACAAAGCTCTTGAAAGGTATGAGCCTAGACTTTTTATTAAAATTGCTTTATGTATTTATGAATTATTTACTACATAAATTATTCGTTACCCTTTAAATTATTTAATATGTTCACACATATCCTCTTTTCTATTGGGAAGGTTAGAACAAAAGAAGTAAAGATATGTTGGTGAAATGACTTGAGGTCAGGACCGTTAGACCAAGTGAAAGGGACATTCTCCCTTGTGCATGTACAGTTGCATACGAGTGTGCAACTTGTATACAAATGCTTGTCCAGCTCTTTGACACGAAAGTGGATTAATCCAAAGGGGGCTGAGCACTTACCTTTGAGGATGCTGCTCCGATGGTCAATGCTTGGATGACATTTAAATTCATGGGAATTTGAAAGCAGTTGAATGGAAAATCGCTCTAATGGTAATGACTGAGCTTTTTCAGATAGGTAACTGTCACCTTGGATGTTCCTGGTAGAATTACAAAGATGCACTTAGGTGGCAAACTTTGAGAGATGCCTTGACACATTGAAGACATTCCGACTATATCAGGCTAATGCTTACAGAATTAGGACTTAATATGAAAAAATATTACCAAAATATTCATATGATCTCCGCTTATACTTAAGCAAAATTTCTTTAGTAATTCTTTGAAGCCATAAGATTAAGGCCCATATATTTTGTTCTTAAACTTAACAATTCTAAAATTCTAATATTTTCTTGCTAAAAGAATTGTGGTGTGCAGTGTATAATGGTAGAGATTTGTAATCCCAGAATCAAGTCAGTAGTGACAGAGGGGTCAGGAGTTCAAGGCCATTCTCAGCTATTTAGTGAGTTCAAGGCCAGTCTGAACTACATGAAACTGTCTCAAAAATCAGAGAACAGAAAGACATAATATGATGAGCTGCTTGGGGGGGGTGTAGTCGGCCTGTAAGCACTAGGGAGGTTGACACAGGAGGAGGGTGAATTCAAGATCAGTTTTTGCATAATAGCAAAATAGGGTAAAACAAGTAAAATATAAAGCAAATTTACATGTTTATCCTAATCCTTATAATGTACATTCTGTATACATAGTGTTTACCTTTTGGGGAAATATAGCATAATGCTCTCAATAAAACCATTGGTTATCATATTATATAACATAAAGTATAATAAAGAACCAGAAAGCTCAAATGCCTACAACACCATTTATCAAGTATTAAATCCTAAAAATATTGTTTCACCTATCAGATGGTTCAGGAGAAAATACACAGCTGATATACTGCACAGTGTTTTTGTATTTTCTGAGCTGAGGGAGGTTGGGTTACATCATGATTAAAATATAAAATAGGTATAATGTCAAAAAGACCAGAGCTGCACTTTGGCTTGTCCACTTTTTTAATGGAATGATTTTATGACACTTAATCTTGAAACCTCACATTTCTCTCCTCTAAGATGGGTAAGATACATTTTTCTATGTTTTAATATCTAGGATTGTAATCATAATCTTTACTTGTTGGTGTTGATACTTCGTTCTGTCAAATCTAATTTGAGGAGGAGTGAGAAGGTGAGTAAAGCTGGTCATCATAGCTTTGGTTGATTCCTTTAATTTTAATTACTATTTTCCAAGTTTAAGACACACGGGCTTAAATAATATTAAAACAATTAAGATTTTCTGGGTTTAAGGACCAAACATATGAGTATAAACCTCATTGTTTTAAACAAGAATGACTTAAAATTCTTTTAAAATATAGGCATAGAGAGCTTGAACACTTTTGTACTATTAAAATATTTTTATATTAAGTACATTCTTCTAGCATTGCTATTATATAGCAGATAATGAATCTGCAGAAATGATTGATTTAATGTAGCATTTTATCATTATATATGCTAGATCTTTTAAATTTTATTCTTCACATACATGAACACACACTATATAGAGAAATTTTATGTATACATAAATATATATGAATACATATGTATTAATATAGAAATATAGAAATATATATATATAACTTATTAACCATGTGCACCACAATACATACGAGAATGGTAACAGTGACGGTATATGTCCTTACCCAAAAAGTTATCAAAAATCATAAAAAGATTGTGTAAACAGATTGAGAGTAATTGCATAAAGAAATTCAGCCAACAGGTAAACATGTAACTAAGGTAATATGATTTATAATTAGAATAAAGTCTATAAACAGGATGTTATTGCTATGTTAAGCTTACAAGTTTGTATAAACTTGTATAAGAAAAGGCAACCTAGCTGGGCGTGGTGGCACATGCCTTTAATCCCAGCACTCGGGAGGCAGAGGTAGGAGAATTGCCTTGAGTTCAAGGCCACCCTGAGACTACATAGTGAATTCCAGGTCAGCCTGGACTAGAATGAGACCCTACCTCGAAAAAAACAAACAAACAAAAAAAAAAGAAAAAAAAACAAAAAGAAAAGGCAACCAAAAGCTCAGGAAAGCAGCGGAGGGATGGGGGATATCATGTAGGTAACATGGTATACTCAGCAGGAGGATCATTCATATCAGGCCTGGACACAGTGTGTAGAGTAATCATACAGAACAGCCTTGAAACGTGAAATGTGATGTGAGGGAGCCATGAGGAAGGCAGAAGAGGCTTCATTAAATTCATTGCTACTCTAGTCTTTAAGAGGCAGATTCACAAGTATTCATTACATTGATATACACTTAACATTTACCATATAATATACATGCCCAGACGCAATATTAGGATGTATGCATTTATCATATAATATACACGCCCAGACACAATATTAGGATGTATGTATTTATCATATAGTATACACACCCAGACACAATATTAGGATGTATGTATTTTTCATATAATATACATGCCCAGACACAATATTAGGATGTATTAACTGCTTTCTATACATGGAGAATTTTCCTTTCTACAATTTTATCCCTAAAAACTGTTATCCCTTTTGTTTGCTTATAATAAAAGAAAAAACAGGTATGTTTTAGCAAAAATATTGCAGTACATGTCTCTATTAATCTACAAAAAATTCTATCAATGAAATAATGTCAGTTTCTTGTCAAATTTTACTAAATGTGGAGACATTTTACCTTAATTCAATGAGAAAAATGACACCTAATCAACGTCTCTCCATTTCAGTAAATGTCTCTGCATTCCTTACATGGCTCTGTAGGTAACTGAAATATGTTGGATCCTTGAAATTTCCAGGATAAGAAAAACACTTTATTCCTCAAACTATTATATAACCAGTAGTCCTTTGGTTTCTATTTTGCACCTATTACTTAAATGTGAGTTTCTACACGAAAATAATGTGAATTTAATTGTCCAAAATATTTGTAAATTAGAGAATCAAACTTTTTGTAGTGGTTGACTTTTTTTCTAAACAGAGACTAATATGTTGGGCATTTTGCTATAAATATTCTTGAATCTTATCTAAGAATGTGACATATAAACATTATAAAATTTTCTTATGGGTACTTTAAAATATTATTTTCTTCAAAGACTTGTTAAGCTTGAGCTTGAGTCTTAAAATGAACAGAAGTTACATAAATTTACTTATTTTTAATTATTTAAAGTTATGTTGAATATGCATAACTCTATATTATGTTTCCAAGAATAAAAACTAAGTCACTCATCACGTACTAATGTGATGTTTTTCCATAAAAATATAAAGATATTTATAAATATTTATGATAACTATTTACCAATATAATATATATTAAGTAATATGGAGGTGTAGTTGACAAATATTTCTGGCTATCTTTAATAAAAATTTTGGTGGTTTTGTAGAAAATGTAACATCTTACTTCTTCAATATGTAGAAGAATATTTTGAGAGAAGTTCTGATTTCCAGAAAGATTTTATTGTAAAGTCATTATAATAAAGATTATGGTAAAAGTACATATCCCAATTAAAACTTCTTTCTCTGGTGACATTTGAAGTGTGCCATCTGTATTGTTGGCTATACCAGAATGTAGAGCACAGCTCTTTTTAAAATATATACACCAGTCATTCTAACTATAAATAACTTTAACATACAGGATCATGTTTCAAAAGCAAAAAAAAAATCTATATACCTCATGGGGCACATGAATGTCTAATTATTATGTAATATGTGTCTATATATAATGCAAGTAATGCATAACAGAAAAAATGCAAAAAAAAGAAAAATATGGGTGAGTATATAAAAGAAGAAAGGGTTGGAGAGGTTGCTCAGTGCTTAAGGTTCTTGCCTGCAAAGCCCAACGACCTGAGTTTGATTCCTGAGTACCCACATAAAGCCAGATGCACAAACTCGTGCATGCATATGGATTTTGTTTGCAGCAGCTGGAGGCCCTGGTGCACCATTCTCTCTGTCTGTATGTCTTCTCCCCATCTCTCTCTGCTTGTAAATAACTAAAAATATTTTAATTAAAAAGTAAGGAAATAAATCTGCCACTTAATAAATAATATAAATGAAAGCATGCCTTTTGCCCATCTTGATTATTGTAACTTATAAACGTAGTTTAAAAGACAATTTGCTCATTTTTCCCCACAAAAGTGCAAGATAAGGGCTAGTGCATTATGGGATATTTTTAAGAGACTTACTGACAGACTATAATGTGGTGTCCCATCAGACAATGTGGTGTTTTGACTTCATGGCTACAAAGGGCTGCAATTTAAATGCCATTACAGACACATAAACTCTACCATGAAGACAAAAGCCCTGTGAAATCCTTGGGTCTGTCGTCACAATGCAGATAAAATTGTTCCTTTGATCTTGCAAAGCTGAAATCTGTTGTTCAGAAGGAAAATGTCTTTGTGCTTCTGTCTTAAATGAAGACAGATTTCATTTTCCATCTAAGTCATTTTGTTCACACCACATAAAAAGTAAAAGACATTTCATCGAGCAAAGCTTAGCTTCCCTCCATTGTTATTTTAGGTTTCCTTACCATTATGTAGTGCTCAAAACAATATGCCCAAAATACTGGCATCTGGATTTAAAGTGACTAGATTAACTGCATATGTTTTGATAAAGACCATTTGAATGTTCCTATGTGAGGAAGACAGGAGCTTTTAGTTCTATGCTTTTTTGTACACTTTTCTTTTGAAACAGTTGGGAGACATTTTGCTCATATGAATAAGAACATAAACACAGTTATAACCTCTCTAGGGAACTCAAGAACTATTATAAAATATATGCATCACCAGATGTGTGTTCATACCCAGTGCTCTACAGATAAAGTCTCCAAGTCACTGGGAAACTTGCAAAGAGTTCATAATTTTTGTATTAAATTAAAAATTTGCAAATATATACTAGATTTTAAAGAGCAAGAAATGATATAAAAATTTCCCTAATGGGTTCACTATGTTTTATGTCTTTGGTAAAGCAGACAGTAGAAACGTGTCATTGTGACTTATGCATATTAAATAAATTTACACACGGCTAAATTTAAGTCAAAAACTGGTGATGATAATATGTTAATAAAGTTTCCAGATCTTAGTATATTTTCGCTTTCTGTATCTATATGATGATTATACTTTCTATTAAAAAATTAGTTTTGTCATAGTCTACTTAAAAGTATCTACTTGGGTAGGAATATTTTTCCAAGATTTAGGCTCTTCTTAAAAATATAACTTTATGCTTATTGTTATTCAAGAATCATCTCAATGTTTTTCTAGGTAAAAACTTTGAAAACAATATTTATTGGTCAATAAGAGCATTTCTGAGCTGGGCATGTAGCTCAGGGGAGTGCTTTACTTAACATTGCTTAAAAATCAAAAAGAATTCCATTCTGTTGTCAAAATTTATGTTACCAGGTTTGAAAATTTCAACACTAAACTACAAAGTCACATTTGAATATCTTAAAGTCACAATGTCTTGTACATAAATCAATCACTCTTTCTTTCTTTTCTTTTTCCCCCGATATACTTTATATCATGGCATAAAAGTCAACTTTTTGACTGAGAGGTCTTTAGAAAGTGAAAAGTGATTTTTAAAGTGTGAAAAAGAGGAGAGAGAAAGAAGAGGCATTAATCATTGTTTCTCCCACAAATCATGCCAGATTAAAAATGATTCCAAATCAATGGGCATTTCTGCAAAACACTCAGCAAGCAAACAACCATGACAAAACTCGCACCTCTCATTGACTCTTTTTAAATCTGCTTTTCTAAATTCAGTGTGTGGTCTGTAGCCCACAAAAACATAGAGCTAATTTTGTTTTACCTCAAAGGTGGGTTATTGAGATGCTCCTGTTAACACATCCTCATCACTTACCTGACACTATTGTGGGAAAAATGGAGTATAGGTCCCTGAGAGCAGAGTGCCAGGCGTGTTCTTTGCATTTTCCATATACATATAAGCCCAATGATGAAAGTCCCTAAACGGGTACCCCATAATGTTGGTATAAGGGAGACACTTGGTGACAGAAAACAACATTTTATACCAACTTCTGCAAAACATTGCTGAGATGTAAATACAGCATCCTACAAAACAGTGATGCTTATGTAATTTAAAACCAATTCATGTGTCCATGCATGCTCAGAACAATACGAGATTAATCCTAAATTTACTCTCACCACTTGCCCGTGAAAAGTGAATAGTTGTTAAGAAAAAAAAATAGCACAAAGGGCAACATAAGCAATTGTAGAAGATGTATTATGTTTGTAT
The DNA here is from genome assembly GCA_004024765.1 of Zapus hudsonius. Lineage (NCBI taxonomy): Eukaryota > Metazoa > Chordata > Mammalia > Rodentia > Dipodidae > Zapus > Zapus hudsonius. The sequence goes on along the minus strand of PVHP010001521.1, from coordinate 46,948 downwards.
CTGATTTTGAAATGGATTTTAACAATTCAAATCAACATCTTTCTGGAATCTATAATTGCTCATGGTTACAAAGATGAGCCCCAGGCAAAATTCTAGCAAGATTTTCTGGAGCAGTGAAAATAAACAAATCAGCCTTGATCTAAATACATGTTTCTTCCACAATTATTTTAACCTCTTTTTACATTGGAACATTAAAATATAAGAAGAATGCCTTAATAACTTCTGGTATCAGAGAACAGTTGGCTAAAACTGTTCAGTGTTTAGACATAGAAAAGAATCAGATAAATAGATTGCAGATGCGATGCCATGAAAATCTCACTAGAACTATATATTAGATCGTGCAGTCACTGAGTGAATGGTATAAGACTGTTTTAATCATGTGAAATCAACTGTTAAATAATGAGAGAAATATTAAATCACTGAATTCAATTAAAAATAATCAAGCAAAGAGTAAAATTAAAGTATGTAGCAAGTTATGGCAAATAATATATTATGGAGAATTCTGGCATACTGGAAAGAAATGCAGTGAAGGTGGATAAGTAGAAATAAAAATAGAATTAATAAACTAAATCAAAATCATGTGTAATTATGTATTTTTCCAAGTGAAGCAATGAATCAGAGCAATCCTCAATCTGTTCTGCAGCAAGGCAGTTTCTAGAAGATCGTTAGCAATAATTTTGATTAACAAAGTAATTGTAGGGCATTACTAAAATCCACTTCACATAATTTTATGAACAAAAACCACTAATGCTCTTAAATGAGGATCATAATTATCACCATTTCAAAGATAAATCAATAGTAAGTCAAGTTAGCTGTCATTCCATTTGGTTATTTAAAAGCAATAAAAGCCATCTAAATAAACAATTCATATATTTTATCAGATTTAAAATCAAGTTATTTTTAGATATTTTGTGAAACCCAAATAATGTTGGATTTTCCCCAACATTTATGAATTCTGTATTTCTTTTGAAGGTATCTTGATTTCTAGAACATTCTAAAGTATTTGACAATTTCTCTGTTATCTGAAGGGGTATATGAAGCAACAGCAAGATCCTTAGAGCACTGTCTCACTTCATTCTCTCTCAACAGTTGAAATAGAATATATTTGGGCAAAACTCTTCTATCTTGATCCTTTGGAGAAAATTTTGGTAGAACTAGAGAACCCAAATAAAACAAAAGTTCTGTCAAATGGATTGATGGAGATTTCATTGTCTAACACATGTTATATTAAACATGTTTAAAGTTGCAATATGTCCACAACATATGTGTCATCATCCATCTTCTAGCGACCATGTATCTGTCTCCAGCATCTTCCATATCTCTATCTTCTGATTATCTACTTGTCTAATCTTTCCCCTATCAACATTGTAAGAGAAAGACAACATGTAACACCCTTAGTTGGCTTAGATTGAGATGTGTTATGTATAAGTGCCTGGTTCAAAAATGTATCTGGTATTAAATAAAGTTCTCTTCAATGACCAAGGTTTTTGAACTCTCAGAAAAATATCCAAACAGTGAATGCTTTTTGGAATGTATGCATTACTTTCTGCTACAGGACAGGGACAGGAATCACAGCTGTGACAGAAGCTGGGGGGGGGGGCAATTCCAGATGTCAACCCTCTAAGAGAGTGAGGTAATTGCAGGAAGAAAGGGATACAATTTTGTTATCACAGATTACGCTTCCCGTTAAATCTTGGATCCGGGCATTAATGACAGTGCTTTGTGCTTAGATATGCTCGTGATGACATGGAGGGCTTCATGTTCAAGTGTAGAATTTACCTCTGGTGGAAAATGGCAAGACATTATTGGATTCATAAACCATATGTTGAAATTAGCAAATGATGGTGTTATAAAATCAGAAGATAAATAATGAAATTGAATAATAAGTCTTAAGAACTATAGCTTACCCATTGCACCAATGCAATATTAAATACATGGAAATAAATAAGTAAATAAAACAGCACTTTTGGTTAAGGCTTTCTTTGGGTGGTAATGGCTGAATAGAGGAGAAAACAGGAGTTTCCAATACTTAACCAAGAATAATCACTCTCTGTCTTCCATTGCTAATTATTCAAAAAGCATCAAATGATGAAAAAAAAAACAATCACCTGTCATTCAGAAGGTAGATAGAAGGAACTATTTTCCTCTATGGAAAATTTAAAAAGTGCATGACTTATTGTGTCATATTTTTAAAAATAAACACATATTAAAAACACATATTTGTTCAGAGATTATTGACATAAATTCAATTTGACAATGCCCATGTTCCTAAGAATCTGGATTATTTATTTTGCAAATAACTAGCATATTTGGGTCCTTGTTTTGCTGTGAGAGTTATGATTCAATTTTGGATTTATTCTTCCAAGAGTCAAGAGAAGGTCTTCTCATCTTCAAATCAACTTTCCTCTCCTTAGCCTAAAACACAGTTTTTCATGGTTTTATGGGTGGCTGCATAATATAGCTGTTTATTTTTAATGTCATGTCTCTTTCATTAAGTTGAATTGGGATTTGGAGTCTGAAGTTGACAACATTTTTGTGAATCCTTGTCTATTACTTATGATTCAGGGAGACTTCCATATAGCCACTTTACATTGAATACTTTCAAATAAGGCACAAACTTTGAGTCCACATTTAATATCCCTTGAAATTCAGGTGCCATCTTACACGATTTCAAACAGACCTGCTCACACCATTCGCACTGAAGTCAGAGGCTTGGGTGTGCAGCCTTCATGGGCCTGACTCTCTTTGAAAATGTGTTTTGGCTCCCAATTAGCTAATGCGGAACATTTTGTCCTCTAGTTTAGTTACTGCTTAAATATAAAGGATCTTGACAAGTTTTAAATAAGCTTGAGTTAGCAGAATCTTGCTGGACATTTAAGGGATAAAAATACATACAAGGCCAAGAGAGGTGCTTTGAGCACCAAGAGAAAAGAATGGTTAATTCTTGATTACCAGGTGAAAAGATAATTAAGGAAAAAGACCAATCTTTTAATTTTGGTATTACTGTGTAATGTACATTAAAATAAAGTTAAAGCTGATTCAAATCTCTGTTTGGGAAGAATTCACTGTTTTGTTTTTCTCTTAAAGTCTCCTGGCTTTCAATAGCATATAAAGTATCTTACTAAAATCCCCCTTACTCATGAGTTAATCTTTCCAAAGATAAAGCTAATTGGGGCTAATGGTTCTATGACATGTGAACATATGTAACTCATAACCTTATTTATTTATGCATGCATTTATTAATTTATATACACAGCGAAGAGAAAGCTCACAACTGAAACCAAGAAGTTAAAGCACACATCTCTACACCAATAATGCCACTCGGGTCTCTTATCAGCTAAGAACTTGTGAGAAAATCAGGTTGTCAGGCATCTACAGACACCAAAATGCTCAGCACAAAGCAGACTGCCCATTCTGTTTGCTTTTATATTAACAAACCCTCTAAGGAATTCAGAAAGTCACAGTTTGAGAAACTCTAGCCTAGAAAACACCATAGGACTTAAAGTGGGTTTGGTAACTAAGTTGATGACAATAGTTTTCCAATACATCATTAAGAGAAATTGTAATTTCTTCTCACTGTGAACACATTCACTCTCAAGAGTGTTGTATTGCATCCTAGATCCCCTAACAATGAGTTTTCATATTCATTTTTTCCTTTTATTGCATGCCATGTTATTTCCTTCTAGGGAAAGACTTCGCTGTACTTTAAAAGTATGCTACTATAGAAACAAGGCATGTATTCCTATACTTTCTTCCTAATGATAGCAGTGAATAGTAAGCATAATACCATTTCATGATAAAGTAACAATAAAGTTGAGCTGTAACACCTCCTGGGTTTTATGTCTAAATCTTGACATTCAAGATATATTCAGAGATATTACGATGAATGTCTGAATGGAAATGAATCCCTGAGGAGTTTCTGTTCTGTCCCAGTGCAGAAAATACAGGGAATTATTACAGACCTGCATTAGATACAAAAATTAATTTGGGATATTTTGGTTGTTTTGCACTGGCATTTTGAGCTTGCAACACTTGACATGTGTGAATGTCCAGCTTTGCAAACCAATTTAAAGCAAATCATTCCATGAAATAAGATCTTATAAAAGTAGTTACATCAATTTTATATCAATGTTACACCTAGCTAGACATTTATACTTTAATTTTTTTCAGTTTTCTTCATTGACTATTCTAATGCATTCAGCCTAGTTTCTAAACAAAATACATTTTACTGAATAAATACAGTTTAGTGTGTCTTTTAAAATATAGATTAGTTTTGGAAATAGATTTTTATGTATATGATGTAACTCTTCTCTCACAGATTGTCCTAGGCCTCCAGGACAAAAGACACCATGAAGAATTTCGTGTAATTTTCTAATATAAATTTAACAATGGATAAGTGCTGTGGATTCAATATTTATTTGGAACTTTGAAACAGCAAGTTGATAATGATGGATTTCAGTACTGCTAGATTTACATTTCCTTTTGGCTGAAACCTATACTATTCGTAGCATCTACTCTAAGCAGGAGAGATACAATGGTGTTTCCTATCCCGAAGATTCGAATAAAGGTAGTTTGTATACACTTGTCTCAGCAACGTCATAGGCATCTTTATGAAGAATGCAGACACTATGAACTTACAAATCTGATATTAACTAAGAACCTCTTTTTTGCATCTATAATATGGAATGTGGGTGTGTGTGCAGCACACGTGCATTGAATGCAGAATGTGTATGTGTGCACACAGATCAGGACACCCTATGCAGGCATGTGTGGAGGCGAGAGAAGAACACTGTGGGTTACTACTACATTGCTCATTTGTGACTTTCCTTGAAACGGAGTCTCTCATGGAATCTGGAGCTGGTTGTTGTCAATCCCCTCAGTGAATCTCCAGTCTCTGCTCCTGACAAATCTGGCATTACAGATATGTGTGGCCACACTCAGGAGTTTATATGAGAGCAGAGGAATCAGAATCAGGTGTCGTCAGGCCCTGTGCTCCCACAGGGAGCACTCATACCCACTGGGCCATCTCTCCATCCCTGAATCTCTTCAAGTACCAAACGAGAAAAATAGTTGCTACAAAAGAAATAATTTGTATTTATTTGTGCCAATTTATTTTTTTTGTTGAGAGAATGTGATTTTTTTCCAGAAATCTGAACTCAGATATCATTATCACAATTTATACTTTTGCTATCATTTACATATGACAGTCATGGATAGAAGGTAGATCTTGATATTTTTAGCTGAATTTGGAATTTTAACAAAAACTAAATTTACAATCTGACACAAAATTATGGTCAAACTCCTTTGGTCTAAGTATAGTATTTCACTTAATGCAGCTTCAATGTTTTTAGATGCACGTCCTGGATAACTGTCACACACCACTTAAGAGTGGAAACTATTACTGTTTCATCCAAGTGTTCATCTTTCATGAAAGACACCATCTTTTAAACCTTTAAAAGAAATCTTACCTTGAACTTGAGTATGATGCTTTCTTACAAACACTTCAAGGACTGCATTGCTAATAATAGACGATTTGACAAACTTTTTGAAGCAAAAACATTCTAATTGTGGGATTTACAAAAATGCTCATTTCCAATAATATTTAGATGTAATGTTCAAATATTAATATGAATAAATATTTAAAAATTGATTTCCAAGAAAAGCTAGGAAGCTGATTTAGGGTATAATTACAATTGCAAGCCAGGTATGATGGCTCACACTTTTAATCCTAGGACTTTGGGAAGCTGAGTCAAGAGGATTGTCATCTATACGTGGCCAGCCTGGGCTAACAGTGAGTACCATGCCAGTCTGGGCTACAGAGCAAGACTTATCTTAACAAAACAACACAGGACCCTCAATATTAAAAGCTTTGACATACACAAATATTTATTGATACTGAAAAAATATCTTTTTCTTTGACCATTATCTTTATTATATCTTCATGAGTAAACCATGACCACTACCAATTATAGACCACTACCAATTCTTCTGTTGATAAAATTTATCTGTTTATCTGTTATGCTGCTCCTCCCTATTCCCACTTCTGTAATTCTAATGGGAATATTAATAAATGAGAAAATAAGCTTTTCCTTCATTTTTCAAAGAGCACAATGCTAATAATGGGTAAAGAATGACTGAATTTTCCACACAATTTATGCAATAGCTTACCTTCTTCTGGGCAACCTGCATGTTCTAGTTAAACACAGGTCTGTGAGTAATAAGTAATCAGAATGCAAAAAAAATGCCAAATGAGGGATAATGTATAAAATATATATTTTCATCAATATACACAACTTAGTTGTACTCCATACATATACATATGTCAGGAATATATAATTAAAGTAAGTTTTACAAAATGAATATTATCCTCAAGCTAGTTAATACACACTCTTGCCTATGTTGAATGGTAGTTACATTTTACTGTGTGTATATTTTGATAATTATATTTCTCCTCAAACATTACTCAGAGTGGATATTTCTGAGTGGATATTTTCTTAATTACCATATGCAAAACTGTAATTTAGCCAGTGGCTGTTTGAAATAATTGCAATGACAAAACAGATTACTTTTTGGAGTTCTTTCTTTCCATCTCAATACGAGAGTCAGGCTGTCCACTTTCTGGGCCTTCTATCAATTCTATAATTCTGTTAACTCCAATGTAAAAATAAGAATAAATTATGAATAGAAGCCCTCAAGCTTGAAGGGAATACACAATCTAGACAGGACCCTAGATTTTATCACCTTTAAATAGCTTCCATCTCTGAGGAGGGTCTTGAACCTTAGCATGGCCAACAGTGTAACGGTGGTCAGTCCATTGAGGAGGTCCTTTAAGACACCAGGTCTCCTCTGAAAGCTGTCAACAAGCAACAGTATCCAGGGATCCAGCAACTGATATTTTTATTTTGTTTTATTTTCCTTTATGGTAAGGAACTGGGAGGAAGAAAATTCAAACATGGACTTGTCAAAACCAGGAATGCAACCGGAAAGTGGGATCCTTCCCAGGTAGGGGGAGATGGAAACTAACCAAGAAAGCATCCAGCCAGCAAGGGCCTTCTCTATGAGTGGCATCCCCAGAGCCGGGTCTCACCTACCTCTAGCTGGGCATCCCTGTGCTCCTCCAGGCTCTGGGCTCCAGCAGACGTATCTTCAATCGCTTGACTCCAGCTGCTGATTTCATGGGCACCACAGAAATAGAATTACAGCTTCCAACCCATCATTTTATCCCTCTTACCTATAATTGTCTAGTTCCAGTCTGTCTGACCACTTAAGAAAGGTTTTGGAGGTTTTTTTTTTTTTCTTGTCGGTTTGTTTTGCTTTTCTAAAAAATTAGGAAATACTCAAGTTCACTTTACACACAGAAAACAGTAGACAGCCCTGAATTTCTCGATGCAAAAAACAAGCCCCTGCTGGGAACATGAAAGGGCACATAGAGCATCCACGATGACTCTCATCATTGAGGTCATCATGGGTCTTATCGTTTACCTCTAGGTCTTGAAAAGGGAAGGTGCTTCACAGATTTCACATAAGCATGGTTTTCAAAGCCACACCACTCTGTTTTCGTGTGTACGTTGTTTGGTTAGGTCCTTCAAAGGGCTTCAAGGTTCACTTTTATTTTTAAAAAGAGCGAAGATGAAAGCTATTATTTGAATACAGAATAGCATTCAGAGGCACCAAGATACTTATTATAAGTGCCCTGATGAGACAGTGCAGCGTCTCATGCATGCAGCTCTCTTCTGGGCATTTAGGTGCCCTGTCTGCTGGTTTCCTACATGATGTGAAGAAAGGTCAGCACACAACATCAATTATGTAAGACAGCTGCTAATGAGGGGAAGAAGAAAAGAGGGGGGACAGGGCTGGGGAGAGAAAGACAGGAAGGAAGAAAGAGGAGACTGGACAAAAGAAGAATAAGAAGGAGAAGGAGGAGGAGGGGAAGGAGAAAGGGAAGAAGAAGAAGAGAAGAAGAAGAAGAAGAAGAAGAAGAAGAAGAAGAAGAAGAAGAAGAAGAAGAAGAAGAAGAAGAAGAAGAAGAGGAGGAGGAGGAGGAGGAGGAGGAGAAGGAGGAGGAGGAGGAGGAGGAGGTGGTGGAGGAAGAGGAGGTGGAGGAGGAGGGGGAAAGAAGCTCTGCCACAGAAAGAACAAAGGTTTCAACTGAGCTCAAAGAAAGAGTGTGGTTTCAACACATCTTAATTATTTTAGGGACAGCTCACCAAACTCTTTATTTTCCTCTAGAGATATCCATATTTCTTCCGTTTCTCCAGAATTGTCACTGGGGTTGTAGAGCAAAGTGCCTTCAGTTTCCTTTGTGGACGAGTTTGGGGAAGATCCCTATTCAAATAAGAAATGACACTGTTAAACCAAGGAAAGCCTAAACAAACCAGGTGAGGTTGACTTCTGTGCTTTTAGAAGTGTTTTCCAGTCAACAATCCGAAGGTTTGCCCACTTTTTACATCTGGAACCTTTTTTTTTAGAGCTACTAATTTGGCACCAGAGAACATTGAGGTTTCATTTCTCCCTTTTCAAGCCTTGTCCAATAATGAGAAACCCGTAACATGATAAGCTAATAATTTTGGCTACCTCCATCCAGTGTGCTAATTACTTATGATGCTCAGCTTCCTTTTATTATATTTCCCATATATTTAAAAATATTAAAAATTATCTCAATTATTAATGTAGCTTCTATTTGGAAACACATTACATATATTAGTCTTGCTCTTATTATCTTATTTCTCTAAGGAGACTTCCTAATTAATAGTGTGTTACCTTTACATCATTCAAACCTTTGATAATGATTGAATTTTCAAGTATTCAGATAAGAAACGATTGAATGTGATTTGTTCATCTTTTCATTGGGTGAATGAAGACAAGTGAATGCATTTCATTTCATTATTGAATTACAGAATCCAGGTAGTATGGGGAAAAAATATCCAAGTTTGTTGATTTTTCTTAGGTTATGCATTTTCCCTTCCTGAGCATATTTATGTTATTTTCACTTCAAAGGACTCTGTTTCCTTGAATATTTTCCATATCACAACCTATCTTCTTCCCATGATAATCTGTGTTTGCTGGCACCTGAGCTGAGGCTCCAGGGACTGCTTAGAAAGCACAGGCGTGATACTGTTGGCTGAGAAACAAGGAAGGGTACTGACAACTAATGCCAGCTTCCACACCCCGGAGGCAGGCAGAGGGCTCCTCTGAAAGCCCCACTTTCTAGCTGATATCCTGGGACTCTGTGTATTTAGGAAAATGACAAAATGTCCATGGAAGGCATGTGCCAGGTACACTTTAAGATATATTTTATATTTTATTTATTCATTTTCAAGGAGAGAGAGAGAGAGAGAGAGAGAGAGAGAGAGAGAGAGAGAGAGAGAGAGAGAGAGAGAGAGAGCGCTCACCAGGGCCACCACCTTGTGGGTCTGGTTTATGTGGGTACTGGAGACTTGAACCCAGGGCCTTAGGCACTGGAGGCAAGTGCCTTAACCACTGAGCAATCTCTCCAACCCAAGATAGTTTTAAATGATCAGATCATATTTAAGGTTACATCATGCTGAAACATTCCTAAAAGGAAACAAGAAACTGACAGTGAGCTCATCCATGGGGTGGTGACTGCCACTTTGGACTTACTGATAGTAAGGAATACGTTATGGCCTTGCTATCCCCATTAATGAGATAGAACTGCTTTGCATATTGTACTTTCTTTCCTCTTACTCCACAAATGATCATTTTTGGAGTGAATGCTGCCGTTGGATATTCATCTTTAGTTTCTACAACTGGGGAAATACTTTATATTGCAGATAGAAAGACTGAGGAATCTTCTAAGGAAGTTTATAGCCTGCTGATTTCGATTAAGAAACAATATTATGCCCGAAAGCAACCATACTACTATTGTTTTTTGATACATGAATGAATGTTTTGAGTCCCTTAGAATATTTAATACCACAAATGAAATATCAATTTTCCTAGCTAATGTCATAAATATATGTCAACAAATATTATCTATTATTCTTAGATTGGAAATGATAGCTGGAATATATATTGACACAATTTTTTTGTAAATAATTGTCATGAAACCTTTTAATAGTCATAGGTTTTGCCTAATTATTTATTCTAAGACTTCTCTAGGCATTTCATATTTTGGATTAGGAAATAATTCAATCTCTCTTCTCATTTCTATTGGGTAATGAAATTTAAGAATTGTAGGAGTTTGGTGGTGTACTGAAAAGTAAAAAAAAAATGTGTTCCTGATTTTTTTTTTAATTTGCTATAAAACTTTTAAATTAAAATATCCCCAGTGTAATTTCTTGGTCTATTGCCCCTGACAGCTCTTATTAATTATATTTAACCTGTTAATGGTAGACTTTCAAAAGTTCCCTATGCCAAGCTTTAGGCAAATATTGAGCTCTTCTACTGAGTGGGTTGTGTGGAGATGCAGGCGAGCAGGAAGAAGGCAGAGTCTTTCCCAGTAGCTGATCTTTCTTTGTCTCCCAGTCTGGGTCTTTGTACCTACACATCACCTGGCATGATGGGGAAGCCAGTCAGACAGCCCTCAGTGTGGAAGCCAACGCTCTGGGCACACAAGCCGAAACTTGCATGGCTGGCAGGCTCAGAAGCCAGGCTTTGCATCTCTAATAAACCACTAGATCTCTCCAGTAATGATACCCTGGGGCTGCTGGGAGGAGATTCTTTTATAGGAAACATACTCATAGGATTTAATACTATCTTTCAGAACCCTTTGATTCAATATGATTTTATATTAACAAATAAAAACTTGCTTATTCTGTAGACCCCATGGATGGGAGCCTGTGTTAACTCTTTAGCCAACAGTTGTACATATCAGAACCCCTCTACTGAATGCAATATCCTTATTCCTTCTTAACCATGTGCTTAAGCAAATAAAATATCTTGCCATTGAATGTCTTTTTTACAGACCGACTTTTACTCTAAAAAAAAATGAAACATTTGCTAGGCTTTTGGGCGCATTTGAATTCAATCTTAGTCGTTGGGAGAATGCAGCCGAGACTCTGAAATTACAGAGATGTGTCAGCTTTCAATTTTCTCACTCGTGTTTTACACATGAAATCTATTTTCCCTGAGCAAATGAAATCTTTGTGTCTTTGTCTTCAAGGCGCGCTGCTTTCAGGCACTTTCTGGCAGGGCTCTGCCTGTCGAGGCACTGGGGGAGGGGCCTGGCCATCATTTGTCAGCTTGCTGGCATCTGTAATTTCTGGCCACTCAGCAGTATTAGAGGGTCTTAGAAAGGGGGCAAGAAGGGTGGGGGGGGAGAGCTTGTCACTGATGAAAGCCAAACCTGGAATAGCTGGCCCATGTTAATGAGCAGAGAGTATGAAAAACTTTTATTGTGCTTTAATGAAACAAGATTTTTTTTTGAAATTGCTAATTTACTAAATTGCACAGGGTAACATTTTCAGACTTCAGTGTAGAAAGGCCCTGTCCCTATTACTGGGTTATCAATTTCATTGCTTTTACCTCGGCAAAGACTCATGAAAGTATTTTAATTTTCCACCACTGGCTTCTGGTTATTTCTGCTCTTATTTCCTTGAAACAAAATTGACAGCCCAATTAAACATCTGCATTTTTATCTGGAGTTTTGCCCATAACTGTTTTGCTTTTCATCTAAAATTTCCAGATGTTTAGGCTTCTTTATGTTTTTAATGCATGCAAATATATTTGTTCCTATTTCAGAGAGAAGAGAGAGAGAGAGAGAGAGAGAGAGAGAGAGAGAGAGAGAGAGAGAGAGAGAGAGAGAGAGAGAGAGAGAGAGAAACTAGATTGTCTGACCAGATGTTTCTGTAAGGAAAGCTTTATACACCCAAGATCAGAGGAAGTCGGTATTTTTGTCTCTTTATGGGCAGATCTACATCAGAACCCATTGTCTTGACTTCTAGTCATTGATTATGTCTCTGGCTCTTTACAAGTTAACTGTGCAGTCCAGAACAAACACTGTGACCCACAGATGAAATAAGTAAACAACTTTTGTTATCTCAGACTCTGGTCACTAGGATGGACGGTGCTGTGGTTTTCTTTTTATTATTTCTGTCTTTTTATTTCTGGGAGAGATAAGAACTTGTAAGCTATGAGAAGAAACAACGTATTATAACTCAGTTTCCGGCTTTGTAAAAACATTAAAGGAATTGTCCATATCTTGCCTTGAAGTGTCTGGAGGAGAGTTAAAAGAGTCTCTCCTATATTTCAAGAAAACCTGTTTCCCATAATTAATAACAGGAAGCAGGGTAAACAGAGTCTTGCTGACAAATGAATCTGAAACAGCAGCAGAAAGAAATAAGGGCAAAGACACAGCATGGCATTGTGTGGTTACACCGAGGGGTTCCCTTCAGAAATTTATATGCCGTATAAACGCATGTAACACTTCAGAGGAAATTATTATTTTATTTATTTCTGACCATTTTAACACACTCTTGCAGACTGCATTCATTTCTCCCACTGCTCAATGCATCTCTGCAAGTTATTTCAGACTTAAAATCATGTTTAACATTGAGGCAGAAAAATTAATTTTTTAGAATGAAAGGGAAATTTTGGCAAATAAAGATGGAGGAGGACAATATATTTTTAAGTGTTATGACAATTTTAAGGTCTTTTCTTGCATCACACTTCTGGAAATGAGAATATCTATCAGGAGAGTTCTGGTAAATTTAAAGTGTTTTGAGGGTGTGAGTATGTTCACAAGGTGAGGTCTCAAACTAAATACCCAATCATTAATTAGACAGATTGCTTGGTGCCTGACCTACTTTCTGCCCAAAGCTCCCTGGACAAAACTCCCTGGGAAGTGCTGTGTCTTTATCTTCCATCTGTATCTCGAGGTGAGGACTGCCTGATCTCAAGCCTGACCTTGAAACCAGCAAACCGAAGTGATAGGTGGTGTCTCCATGTCTGAGAAATATTGAGTTGAATTTCCAATCTTAGACTTTTTCAAAATGGAATTAGCTGCTTCATTTATACCTAATATTTAGGATGAGTCGTTTCATGTTATATTTAGGATGAGTCGTTTCATATTAAAGGTGATGACTCTGACATTGTTAACTGCAAAACTCAGTTTCAGAAATGCTTATTTCTGGTGTAGAAAAAATAGCATGACAGGAATGATGACAAAAGCAAGCAAATGCTTTTGTTTTCCTGTGTTCTGCATTGTACGTTAAGAACGTGCGTCGACTATTCTAGCATCACAAAAACACATTCAAACTGTGCCACGTAGCTAGATGACGTGCTTTTGTGGGAGCTCTAGGTTAACCACGCCTTCATCCTAGATGATGAGAGTGGACACTGTCCTCTAAGCAGGCTCTATCCTGTGGTTCTGTGCAAAGTACAAGCACATAATTGGCAGAGGATTCAAAACAATTTTTTTTTAGCCAAACAATCAGTGTCTCTGAGTTAAAGGCCACAAAGTAATACTCAGTTGAATGAGTTCAATTAAAAATCAATACCAATTATTTAATATTACCTTTATGTATGAAGGAAGAGAAGGAAAGATTCCATAGGTTATTTTCCAGCACCTTATATTCATTGTGACAATTTTAACCAATGAAATATACGTCTTCAAAGGAACCATTGAGGTAGAAAAAATATCAGAGTGAAGCTACACTAATTGTAAATGGCATTAAAATATTTTACTAGGTGGTAAAATCTTAGCACTTATAGGTAAAGAAAATAGGTTAAAATTCAAAATGATTAAATTTAAATTGTACTTTATTACATGTAAAATGTACAATATAAAATATTGATTATCAATAATATTCAAGTTATTAGAAATATTTTTGAAACTATATAATATTAATCAATCTTAAATTACAAAAGAATGAATAGAGTTATGTTCTCATCAATCCTTCAAACCTTTAGAAAGAAATATAAGAGCCAGACTCATGTTATTTTATGATACTTATGAGTTAATAGTTTGGTAAACATTAAATAGTTCCCAAAATTTTAGGTAAAGATCTTCTTGGGAGACACTTTAAATGTAAACTGCATACCTTATTACTTTAATTGTTAATGTAAAATTTATAGGAAAACAATTGAGGTTTGTGGATGTAGCTAAATGGTAGAGTTCTTTTCTAGTATGAGCTGGGCTATAGCTTTGATCTGAGAGAGGAGAGAGAGAGAGAGAGAGAGAGAGAGAGAGAGAGAGAGAGAGAGAGAGAGAGAGAGGAGAGAAACACAGTGATAATTCTCACAGGACGGTGCATTCTCGAGTGCAGTCATCTTGGGGTACTTGCAGCTGTTCTTGGAAATGATATGTCCTTGAGGTAGTGTAGATTGCAATCTGAGTGGCAATGCCAGAACCACTTCTATCCATGAGGCTTACTTGTCAGGTAAGTTAGGAGGAGCACAGTGTCCCCAAGGCCAGACAGGAAGAACATTTCCCTTCTTTATTTGGCTCCACCAGATCACAATGCATTAGTCATTAGAAAAATTAATTGGGCGTACCTGGTATACTATTTAAGATAGTAACAATGGCCTCTGTGTACAATTTTCATAGTCACCCAATCACGTGTGTGTGTGTGTGTGTGTGTGTGTGTGTGTGTGTGTGTGTGTGTATACTAAAAGTTTAGTAGAGTCTCAAGCTTCGGTCTCCCCACTTGGGAGGCAGAGGCAGGAGAATCACCCTGAGGTCCTCAGAGCAACCTGAGTAGGAGAATGAGACCTTTTCTCAAAACATAAAACAAATACAAGTGAAACAAAAATAATTTAAACTATCAAGATATGAACTTCATGAAAAATAGATGCCTCTGGACTTGGCAGGATATCTGGATGAAAGTGATCAAAGGGTCCCTGGACCTACATAGCTCAGTGGGAGGATGCTGCCCAGCATGTACAAGGCCTTGAGCTTGGACTCCAGCACTGCTAAACAAGTTGATGAAAAGCTAAAATGCATCAGGCAAAGTTCTATCTTGGACTTTTAGATATGTTCTCTTAGGAGTCTTAGTGACATATATGATAACCAGTTCCTTCCTGGGTTTGCTGTCCTCCGAGGGGACATATGTCCATGTTTCTGTCACATTGTTCTTTGAGTTTCCATTTGATATTTGGTAACCTGCCTTGGGAAAAATTGAGACTCTGCTTCCTGACTCTTGCCTTACCCTCTATGCTAAACTTGGTCATGTGTGCATTTGCTTTAATGGGAAATCTAAGAGGAGAAAATGTCTGAGTTGAATGGAAGCTAGCAAGATAATTTTGTGACTTCCCGCTGAGAACTCTCTGCTATTTCAACACCTCTGTGGTATAGCTGCCACCTGTGAATTTGCAACATGAGCTGGAAGGTTTCTGTTGAGACCAACCAACACAAACTGGCAATCTGCATCGCAAGAGCTCACTGAAGAACCTGGAACCAGTTGGAAAAGGGGTAAAAGTCCATCACAGAGAATTTAGTAGCCTGGATATCCCACCCTGTTCCTCCGGATTCCTTACCACCAAGCAAACACTAAGACTGTTCTGTACTTTCCCAAACAGGAATACGTTTCCATTTCCATCTAACTTTCTGGAGATCTTTTCGTTCTGCCATCTCTGTGGGCTTTTGTTAGCACATCCCCATCCATTTCCTGCCATTGTCAACTCTCCAAACACTGCTACTTGTAAGACACACTGAGCATACAGGAGGAAGACTGCTTATTTTCTTCACAATGTGATAGTATCAAATGCTATTAAGACTGAAGAAGAGTTTTTGAAGTCTACTCAAACACAAATAAGTGATGGTTGTAGTGGCTCTACATTGAAGTTACAATTACAATTTTCTTTGTAGTATAATTATAGGTCAGAAATGGACATGCAGAGGTGTATATACATTTCAAACGCTGGTTTTTTGTGAACAAACAATAGAATATACTCAAGATATCAAATATTTGCCTCATAGACAAAACAAAATAGTACAATAGCAACCACCCGATCAGCATGATTCCTTCCTCTTCTTTGCAATCACTGGCAAAGAGAAATCCAATCTGTTTTGTCACAGGGAAATTATGTTTATAAATTCTAATATTAGAAAGTAAAAGCAAAACATGTGTCCCAGTGGTTTAGCAAGTGTTCCTAAAATCCCTCATCCATGATGTGTTTACAAACTGATTGAATTCTGTAATTTTTATAAATATAAAAACTCACATTTTTCATCTAAATGTTAAAAAACATGAATGATTGATTTGTGAATAATTTTTAACTTTTGATAATTTGTGGATCCTTTACAAATTCCAAGTACACATGATGCATTCTTTCAAACTTTTCTTACCTCCCAAAAAAGATTTATTATAAGGTAAAACATCAGTCATGCATTCTCCATGAGAAAAAAAAGAAAATGGAAAGCAACTTTTTGGAATTGATACTGATTCATCTTATTCAGGATACAAGAGCTATGAGGTTTTTAGCTCAATTGTTAGAGCAATCAAATTGTCTTCAGATCATATGTACACATTGTACACCAGCTGGCTTGACCTGTTTCTGTGGTTTCTTCCTCCCTAAATATGTACTAGTTACTCATAAAAGCAGTTGGTATGTCCATTTATGTGGAGCTTCTCATCACTTATTTGGTTGCATTCCTAAGCTAGGAACGGAAGTCTCTAGTCATTTATATCCATGAGGAAAGATGTACTATATGGAAAAGGCAACGATCTTTCTTTTCTGTATATTATGAATAATCTCTTTTAAATTCTTTGGCTGAAAATAGTGATCAGGGTGAAACTATAAGCCTAAAACTTCAAATTTTACATAATAAAAATCATTCATTTAAATGTGTTTATTAAGCAAAATCCCTCAACATTTGCTTTTCTTCTTGCTCAAGGTAAAGTTTGGGGGAGGGTGGTATGTGTGTGCACTGAATACACATGTGTTCACAGATGCACATCCTTCCCATGCACACAGGGTCGACAGTCAGGCCCAGGAGAACATGACGTGCCCTCCCATATGCCTCGTTTCCTTGAGATGGCTTTTCCTGAACCTAGAACTAAATGTGGTTTTGGTTAGATTGGTCTACCAGTGATCCTTCTTGGTCTGCCTCTCTCCATACTGAGGTTAAAGGCATGCACGCCACACTTGACTTTATATGGAGGCTCCTGATCAAACTCAGGTCCTCATGCTTGTACAGAGAACCCATTTACCCATTGACTAATCTCTCAATCCCCACACAGGCACAATTTTGATTCTCCATCATGGAGCACTATCTCTTTAGAAACAATTCACTTTTTCCAGTCAACACAGTAGATTGGGGAATTGACTAACAGTACAGTATTAAAAAAAAACATTTATTTTCACATGTTACTCGATTTTCATCTGTAATTTCAAGAATTCTTTGGCTGTAGTTACTTTGTTCTATGAGAATGTATCTCCAATGCTAATTGTAAGCTTATTAAACTTAAATATTTGCCATAGGTATCATCTTGAGAGGAAGAATATATTTTTAATTAATGAAATTAAAAAATTCTGTACCCTGGAACACAAAAAAACTAAACACAGTTTCACTATGATTACTGTATTCATTGTAAGCTGGACAGAACAATGAATAATAGAAGATTGGATAACACTCGTATTTCTTCACTTGTAGATATTTTTAAAATATCTAAATTTTCAATTCACTTTCAGTGAATTTTGTCTCCAATTCTTCTGTCAGAATATGATATCATAACTTACTTTTCAAAAACCTAGTAAACATCTACAATAGTGTCTTCTAAGGCAAGAAAATTATTTGTCTTCAATTAAATATAATAATATAAAACATAAATGGTATGTATTTCACTGGAACGAGACTGAAAACCATTTAAGCAATGACATTGTTCCCAGACCGGCTCAGTACCATCTTGGTTGCTCTGGGAGACAATAAATTCTCATAGATGACTCTTTTCTTTCAATGAACTGCAATCCTAATCCAGTAAACATGAATAACCTTGGATAGGAGATCTTAAGCACTTCTTATTGGTACATTCTCTGGCCTTTCATCTTTACATGCAACAATACCTTTATGTTTGGGGTCCAAACAACAAGGAAAACTGAAATGAAAAATAAATATCCCAGAAGAAAGGGCTTTGAAAGAAATGCCTTCATGAAATAGAAAAAGAGTTCAAAGTTCACTGTGCATGCCGAAAATATCCTCCTTTCTTTTAAGAACAAGCCATTGGTAGTTACCATTAGGTTTTTAATTATTTACCTTCTCAAGACTAATTATAAGCTTTTTGCTTAGCTATAATGAACAATGATGATTACATAGAAATAAAGTTCTCAGAAAGCATGGGTTTGTCTCCAATTCTCTGTCTTTCTTCCATCTTCACCAGAATATTGAGCGCTTGTGGATTGTGAACAGCACATGGTACATTAAATTCTCCAAGTTTCCAGAGAAAGAGGTGAGGAACAAGAATGAAGTGCTTGCGTCAAGAGGTTGAATATCTCTGAGTCAGGTGTGGTAAGGGTGGAAAGTATATAAAGTGAATATAGTCAGAACAACACGACTGATCGATATGTGAAAGGAAGACAGTGCCAGTGTCCATATTTCCTGATGGAAAATTGGCCATCTGCACCATGTTCTAGCATGCTAAATCTAAAAGTGTCTAAGAATCCTGAAAACCTTATTCCAGAATACCAAGAAAAGGACTGACTAGAATTGTAATGTCACAATAATTTGTATTCTACAGCACAATACCGTCATTGTAAGTAGATCTGCCAGGGGATTTATTAACATGTTCAAAGAAAAAACAGTGGAATGAGAAGCATTTCTGTATAGAAACACTATTGGAAGGTTATTTGCTCTGAAATGGAGAACCTTCCAGTGGCTACACCATTGACCAACCTAAACTACTCTCTCAGCAATTATTAAATGTAATTAGGTAGTCTGGGAGGCTTGCAGTCTTGTGCATCCTTCCCCCATTGATGGTGAAGAAAAAGTCATGAAAGATGGGATGAATGGAAGGAGGAGGAGGAGAAGGGAACAAGACAGAGTGATTGGGGAGAATACAGTCAAACTACATTATTTGCAAGTCTGAAAAGGTCAAAAGTAGAAAAAATAAATTAAAATTTTACAGAAGAAAAGCCATTAGTGTTTTAGAATAAAGAAATATGGGGATGGTCAAGGCCAGCGGTGCACTCATATTTTAACACTTAGAAATAGGTTTGTAACTGATATTTTCAGGCTTGATTTTACAAAGCAACTTAGAAAATGCCTTTAATAGAACATAAGCATGGCCCTATTAAGTATGCTCAGCACAAATGTTCAGAGTAAGCACTGCACATTTGAATTCAGTCCACAGAATCCAAAACACAGCAGAAATCACTACATCCATCTCTTCCATATAAAATCAACATTTAAAAAAAATGAAACTAGCCATTTAGTCAGTATTTAGGCTTTTTTTCCCAATGCTAAAGGTACTTCATACATTTTAAATCAAATCTCCTCTTGGATGTGCAAAAAAATTAAAAAATTAAAAAAAAAAAACTTGGCACACGTGAAATTTAGTGGAATGAACAGTAGCCTTGGAGTTCTGGGATCTGGCCTGACATACAGCACAGACCTCAGAGAGCTGGGCTTGACTCTTCCAAAGCGCTCCCTAGAGAGTAAGTTAGAGAAAGATTATTCTATGAACATGATGCACTGGAATTCTCTCACAAAGAGACTTCTTTAATCTACATCCAGCAGAATCTTAAGGAGTAACATCTTAAGAAAAGGGCCATCTCCATTGCTTTCTCCCTACAGGCAGCACCCACTTTTCTCACTATATTGTATCGTCCTAAGTAGTTCCCATGTGGAATCATTACTAAGTGCTTTCACCTCAGCTCAATTTATTCTTGGCCCACAAGACTTTGTGACTCTGATAATTCAAGACAAATCGCACATGGCCAATGAGCAAACTCTCCAAAGGCTATGGTCTCAGATCTTTTTTTCCTTAATTTTAATTCCTTCAGCCTACTATTTTATTGAGTCCTTTAATATTTTAATATGCTATAATTGGGTCATATTCCCTTCTCATTATTCTATTCTCTTTTCCCCTCTTTTCCATCCTCATCCCTGAGGTCCCTCCCCTTTTCAAGTAGTCCTTCCTCTGTCATCTCATTCCTTTTTCCTCCATCCTCAGGGGCAAAATGGCGATGGGCTCAGAACAGAGTAGTCTTGCAGAGGTATGGGCACCTGCTGCAGGATGATGAATCCTCAACTGCCCTCTGATTGTATATGAGGCCCACTCAGTAAGAGGGAATTCATGCCTAGTACAAGTGTATTTTCAAATCTTATCCATGGCTTGATGAACCCCCCCCAACACACACACACACACACACACACACACACACACACACACACACACTTCTTCACTAGAGATCCTACACTGCCTCCCCCTTCGTTCTGTTTTCAGGACACTGGCCTCACCCCTCAGACACCCTAATCACATCCCTGCTTCACGACATTTGCAACTTCTGTGTTACTGGTCTGGAAATCTCTTTTAATATTCACTTTCTCCTGCTATTCTTTCATTCAAGACTCAGCTCAAATGTATTCTTACATACATTTTCCTTATGGCCTAAAATTTTAATACATTACTATCATCAATATTTTACTGTTCTTCCTTGTATTAATGGTTAAATGTCTGATTGGACCTGTGCGTGCATGTGTGTGTGTGTGAGTATACATGTGTGTTTGGACTTACTATGAGCAGGGAACTGGTCTGCTTATTTACAAGAAAAAAAATTAAATAGGTGTTTAATAAATATGTGTTGAAACAATAATAATCAGCCTAAGAAGTCAATTAGCTGCAAGATTGTTAGGATTATATCTGCTCATTATTTATACTTTTTAATGCTTTATATTTAGAGCAGACTCATCTTAACATCTGGCACCTTTACTATTGTTTTCAACACTGGCCATTTTTTTCAACAAAAAAATGAAATAACTCCTATCTGACTTTCCTCATTTAATAAAACTTTGGGATGCAGATTATGAAAATAAATAAAAATGAATAGGACAATTCAGACAAAAATAAATTAATATTCTCAAAATTTCTAAAGCTATTTCAGTTCTAACACTGGCTTTTACATTTCTGTAGGGTTTTTTTTCCAATATTTATCCATTAATTCAATATTTCAACAAACATGCATTCAGCATTTACTAGCACAAAGGTATTTTGTAGAATGACTGAGACCCTCCCTTTATAGAGAGGCCTCTAATGATGAAAATATAATAATACACAAAACTGTTAAGTAACCCAAACAATTAAGTGAACTAAAACTAGTGGGGGTTAAAGTAGAGTCAGTTCATAAGGACCAGTGTTGGAGAAGGAGACTTTGGCTGTGTTGTTTACGCTCTGACTTTCTCTGTATAAGAGGGTTTGAACTCTAATATGGGCTAAATGCACTTGGATATACAATTAAGATATGTATTTCAAATTTTTAATATTTATCTTATATATATATTGTTTTCTTTAGTTTATAATATAATACCAAGAGAAACACTAAATGCCCAGGGTAGATTGAAATATCACTACTTAATGATTGCTTACTGTTGCAAGCATTGAATTCATGTCCAGCTTGAAGCCTTTACACATAGAAATTACATAATATTTAAACAATTCTTTTTTTGTTTGTTTGATTGATTTTCAAGTTAGGGTCGCACTGTAGCTCAGGGTGTCCTGGAAATCACTATGTAGTCTCAGGCTGGCCTCGAACTCACTGCAAACCTCCTACTTCTGCCTTCGGAGTGCTGGGACTAAGGGTGTGCATCACACCACGCCTGGCTAAAAATTCTTTATACTCAGTGTGATCAGGTCCTGTGCTACATACATTAGGTCACCCGGTTAATGTGTTAAAGTTACCAGGACATTGCCCATGCTGTGAGATGCATGTCTGTGTAATCCCATAGAACTTTCTAAAGATCCCTGAGGCAACACTGCTCTTCCTTTTTGGTATTTGAAGTGAGAATCAACATTTAATCTCCCATATGCATCTCATGACTTCTCTGTAAATTTCATGATCTGCTCACGTATAATAATAATATAAGAAAAGAATGCTATTTTCAGTAAGAATATCAGCTCTGTGCATGTTATTCATCTGAAAGCATAATTTTCTTTATATTTGTTCTTTTTTAAATGAAAACTCCTAACATCATTATGCAGAGTGGTTTTTTTAGGAATTCCCAGTAACATGAGCCCCTTGGGGTATATATTCAAGTGAAGGTGTGGATTGACAATTGAGAGTTCTTACATGTTAAATGCATTTGCATTTTGTAGTTTCACACAAGATTAATCTTTTTAAATAATATTTTATTTATTTATTTGTAAGAAGAGAGACAGACAGACAGACATAATGGGAAAATGGGTGTGCCAGGGCCTTTTGCCACTGCACACTAACTTCTGATGCATGCACTTTTTTGTGCATCTGGCTTTACATGGGTACTAGAGAATCCAACCCAGGTCATCAGGCATTGCAGGCAAGTGTCTTAACCCCTGAGCCATCTCTTCAGCCCAAGGTTAAATCTTGTTAATGCTGACTAATGTATCACTTAGGTCATGAATAAGGAGAAGAGGTGGCTGCTTGTGTTCTGATTTTGTTCAAAGAATAACGAATCTACATCACACTTGAATACTACTATTCCATTTTTGGCAATGAAGAATTACCTAATCTGGATTAGTACCTGTGTTACCTTTCTCAAAGGCAAATTTGATCCTTTCACACCTGTGTTTGTAATCCCCAAATGCCTGTCCACTACCTGGTACATAACAAGAGCCAGTAAACTTGCTTATGTAAATGAATTAGGTGCTCATAATGGACTTAAATGGAATTTCCAGAAGAAAATGATGTACATTTGTTGAGTCTCATTCTGACAATGGGATGCTGGACAAGTGCTCTGAAAATTCTGCCAGCAGAAATGACTGCCCTTTCCTCACACTTCAGTTCTTCCTAGTCTCCAGCTTACTTGATACATTATAGATTCTGGCACTGTAGCTGTGTGAATTCCTTAACAATCACTGTTTTCTCTCTTTTTATACACACACACACACACACACACACACACACACACACAATTTGTATCCTATTAATTCTGTTTCCTTAAAAAAAACAACTAATAGAACAAGGTTGCATGTCTTGAAATGGTTAACTGAATTCTGACCATCTTTTGCTGGTGTATAATTCCTCCAGTTAAATAAATCCTGACAACACAATCCCTCTTATGGTTATTTTGGGACTGGGTAATAGAAGTCTATTGGAATGTATCAGCTTCACTTTTGTATTAAACATAGTTCAACATATAGGCCTGCCTCTTCAATAGTTTAAAAAGTAGTCATGTTGAAACTTATTTAAACTTATTTCACTCTATGCTACAATCTAATTGCCATAAGCTTCCCTGCACCACAAAGGATTGATTCTAAAGGAAGAGCCAGTACAAAGGCAAGAAGCACACACCCAAACAATATTTTTCAGCAAAATTATTTCTATGCTTCATAAACGTAATTAATACTGCATAGTGACATAAGGACGTTTTGAAGGCAAAACTAGGCATATGATCCCTCAATCTCATATCTCCTTTCTCTTTTTCTCTCCACTACTTTTCTTTAGTAAGAGAGCTTCTCTCTGTCTTCCATTTTCTCTGTTCTCTTCCTGAGGAAATCATCGATCTACATATTGCACGAGCTCTCAGAGGACTTGATCCATGATACAATTCTTTTATCAGCCTACATATGTTAGGAAATGATAATATGTACCCAAGTTAGACTAATATGCACAATTTAATATGCATTTTAAAGTTTTGGATCACAGTCATCTCTATTGTACTTTCCCTTGATCTATTAGAGAATTTCTCTTGACCAATAGCAAATCAAATATCTATAACAACGTTCTTTTTCTTACATTTTACAAGATTGTAAAAATTTATAGGATTGGCGTATGCTGCCACTCCAAAATCTTTTAATCCTTTTAAAACACACAGTAATCAAGGTGTAAAGGTCAATGGTTCTTGCACTTGGCCAATATGATGATCTCTTTTTTCCTTCCTTGAATGTTCTATTCATTCAGAGGTGGTTTTTCTCTCCAATAAGAAAAACCATGAAAACCAAGAACAGAAGAAAAATTTACTTTCCTGGACTATGGTAGCTCAGTTAGCATGGACAAGTCCCAAGGTTTTTATTTCCTCCTTCAGTCATCCAAGTCCCCAAACAAGGACAGCATTTATTTAATCACATAAAAACTATAGGCACTTGGTCAAATGCTTGAAATTGGTTGTATTGAAGGCAAAGAAAGAGAAAAATGCATCACTTAAAAATGTAATTGTGTGTGCACATGCACACACATATATCTATATCTATATATATCTATATCTAGCTATCTATCTATATATATGTATCTATGTATCTATCTATGTATCTATGTATCTATGTATCTATCTATCTATCTATCTATCTATCTATCTATCTATCTACATCGATCAATAGTTCTGAGGTAGCTGTTCAAGAACCAAGTTGACACCATGAAGATCACATGGGAAAATCAACTATGAAGGGCGATGCAGTCCAGAGGGAACATCGTTGTCACTGCCATGAGCTCTCTTGAGAGTCCTACTGAGTGTTCATTGTCACAAGAATGACAGAACAGTCCAGAATGACAGGGGATGCTTTTATAGCAGTTAAAATCTCTACAAGAGCAGCACTGCACACAAGCGTCTCTCTCTGACACACCTAGAAATACAACATTGTATCTAAATGCCTTGATGGCTTCTTCCAGATTCTCAGATCAGAGTGTCCAATTCTTGACCTCTACATAGCACTGACTGTGTATTCATTTTCTATATCCCTGAAGATGTATTTTCTTTATAAAACAGTCCTCTCTATTTTATCTTGGAAACTGTCTTAATCTTAAAATCTTTACTGCAATATATTGTCACATCTTCCAAGTTATTCTCAGATAACTCAATGTCCCAGGCATTGATATGGGCATTTTCCAGAGAGTTGGTACTCTCCATCTGACTCCTACATCATTTAAGTTAATTGTGGATCAGGAAAGGTCAAAAGAAGCTACCTCTTATGTGTAGAGTACATGGAAGAGAAGTAGAAAGACGCTGATATTGATGGAATTCAGGTGAAAGAACGCAACAGTAAAGTCGGTTTCAACATGGCAAGAAGCAGAAACTCTTTTGTCAGCTTGAGACAGTCCAAAGACCAGTTCCCAAAAATCCATAGTTCCATAAGCTATTCTTGCTCATGGAAAGAATCCAGTTCTTTCCACAAATTACAAGGTGATGTGGGCATTTTTGTCTCCATCCATCTGGGCCCATGGTACCCTCTTCTGTTTTGGTATGATTCTTTAGACCACTGCCTTTTAGGCCTGAGGTCTTATCAAAAAGTTATTTGGTAGAATGCAAGCAAGCCCAAAGAGGAGGCAGTATTAACCTTGACACTTTAAGCAATCACAGGTGAATCTACATTAGCCCCAAACACATGGTGTTGGCATTAGCTGTCTCTAGTTGTGGTTCTTACCCATCCAGCTCTCCAACATGGGTCTGAGGAAAATGGACACCAAAAGAAGAGAAGATGGGAATCATTTTAAGATACATAGTATTAATTGTAGTCTAATGAGATCTTTCAACTAGAGATCAAATGTACCAACTCTTTTACCCCTAGAAGTCTCTTTTTGATCACACAGAAGATATTCCTGCCAAGTGATTTTCTTTCTTTTTATTATTTATAGATAAATACTTCAAGACCTTGGAAAAATGATTTTGAGAAAATGATACCAGCTTTTATGCAACATCAAAACGATCAGAAATTACATCTCTGCCATTATACAAAACAAAAATTATTAGTACATAAATCCCTATTTTTGAAAATTTATTGCCACTTTGGTTATTAAAATTCTTATTTCAAAAAATGGGAGGATAATTCAGTGTTTGTTTTCACAAGTATAAGATTTTAGGGTGTTTATTCCTCTAGCCATCATAATAAATATCAAATATATCGCAAATGTTGTATAATAAGAACCATCTTGAGAATGTAACCTCTCGTCATTTAGGATTATACAGATGAGAAAGTTTACTATCCTCAAACTTAGGATATTTTTGCAATACAGTGTTATGCAAACAGAGAAGATATTATTCTGAAACCTAATCATATATTGTGAATAAGAGTTGAATAAGAGATATTATTTTCATTTTGACTTTGAATCAACTTGTTTCGAAATGACCTTGAGGGTGCTGAATAAGTTTTTCTCATGCCATGATTAAACTTTTGTTAGTGTTCAGAGTATAAAGGATAATGAAGAGAAATATGGAATTAAAGGAACACCTGACATGTCTCTATCTTTTCTCTTTGACAATAGACTATGTGCTTCCGTAGTATATCTACCTTTGATTTCTATTATCCAAGTAGATGTTACTCCTTATATAAAAAAGAAACTCATGATAACATACTTCAATGAATGTCTTAAAATCTGCAGTATGTTTTGCTACCTGATCTAAATGAAAAATTGAGAACTTTTTTCTAAGAAAGCTGAAAATCAACATGAAAACTTTCAGGCATTGAATTATATTTCTTCTTCAAAGGAGAAGTTAATTTGTGTCATAGTTTCACATCTAGAAACATTCAGTTGGTTATAGCTTAATTAAGACACAAGAGAAGAACTTGTGAGTCTAACAAAGATTTTGATCTAGACTAAAATATAATTTAGGGAAAAAATAAATCCAAAAGAAAATCAAGAATTGTGAGGTTTTTTTTGTCTCTAAACTCTTATTTGTAATCCTTAAAATAATATAAACTCTGAAAAGAAAGACTATAGATTTTTCTTTTTTAAACCATGAAAATGTGAATTATATGAATGTCTATATTCTTCCATTAAACTGATATTCAGTAACCATCTGAGATTGCTCACATCTCTTGGATTCTGTTTTGTCCTTTAGTAAGGTTTATTAATGGCTCCCTTCATTTGGATGGATGCTCCTACAGGCTGGACCACCAGGGTACTTTGGATGACTTGCAAAGAATCTCAATACATTTTTCAAATGCTGTGAGATTATGTTTTAAATTTGCAAATATTGTTGATATACTTTATGAGACATTACTTCTAATTAATTGTTATAATATGAGTAGGTAAAGAAGGTAAAAATGGAAAACTGGTGGACCCTGGGAAACAATACTGAGCTCTAAAATTTTCAAGGAGACACAAAAGAAGTTGGAAGAACCATCCCCATCATTCTACATCACTGGTTTTATGAATTCAGATTCATTGTTTTTTTTTTTCTCAAACTTCTGTTTTTATCTTCTGGTGATCTCTACCTTCCATTTCTGGCAGAAACGAAGACTCATTATCTCCTGGGCTCTGGGATTTGAGTCTAAATCATAACTCTAAATTAAAGGGGAACCAAAACCTTTATTTTGGTCAAAATATTTTATTTCATACACATTTAGCCAACACTGGCATTCTATGTCTCATTTCAAACATAGTGTAAGGGGAATTTGATGTACCCAGCATTGATAGGTGTCATGGAATTCAAGTCCAAATTTAATCATAGAAATGCATCATGTGCATAAGGTAGATATAGTGCATTCAAACCTCACACCATGAGCATGCATATCTGTTATAGATAAATGCCATTGGAAGTCTACATATCATTTAGTGTGTATATGCATGTGTGGTCTGTGTGTGTTGGTATGTGTTTGGGCATACAATGGTATGAATATTTGTGTGTGTGTGTGTGTGTGTGTGTGTGTCTGTGTATATTTGTGCTCATGTGAATGTGGAGGAAAGGGTTGATCTCAACTGTCTTCCTTGATGACTCCTCTTTTTACTTAATGATGCAGTACAGCTTGCCCCAGGTTCCCATCTCAGTCTCCTTAGTACAGGGACTACAGGTGAACCACCACACTTATTCAGCATTTACTTGGGAACTGAGGGTCAAATTTCTGGCCCTCACACTAGGGATCAAGCACTTTATCCACTGAGCAGACATCTCCCTAGCCGGTCTTGTTAACTTATTTCACATTTTCAAATATACACTTTCTAAATTTGAAACGATCTGATTTTGAACATTTTCCTCCTTATTTTTCCACCACTTAAAGATTTAATTTATATGTCTATATAAAATTTTAATAAACATATATTTTTAAAATAATAAAGAAGTCATTTCTGCACTATGAATAACACTGATTGAGTGATGAGATTTAAGTCCTGTATGCTAGTGATATTCATAAAAACTATCTAATTTGCATCTATTCTATGTTTGTAGAATATTCTAGAGGAAGAGATAGTTTGGGGAGTCAAATAGGTTTATAACATTTGTTTCTCTCTGCTTCATGGTATATGGTGAATGTATATTGATCAATTTCCTAAATGACTAGATTAAATACTTTCTATAGTCTTCACCAGAAATATTTCTCAGTTTTTTGAGAAATTCAAAATAATACTTTTTAAATTCATGTCAAACGTTATTTTACTCAGTTGATGTCATATATTTTCTATGAGCTTCCATTCTTTGTGTTATACTCCTTATTTTTGGATTTGAATATCATTTCTATATCTGACATTTTTAAACTACAAATGCAATTAGCTATGCTCATTTTCAGTGTATGACAATGTATGTACATCGCAGTTACAACCTAGTTTAAGCCTAGATCCTAGTCTGAATTAGCAAGAGAAATCTCAGCAAGCTCTCATTGCTAAATTTCAGAGTTACAATGTTCCTCAGCAGTCTGTCAAGTATCAATTGTTTTATAGTATATATGGCAGTGCTCTTAAGACCTCACACATTTGGTAATATACTGAGAGTCTTTTTTTTTTAGGTCTTTCTGTTAATATCAAGGTCAGCCCCTGGGACCCCTTCCTATCCAGTGGTATTGCATGCTTTCAGTAATAATAATTGAGATTTATGCCACAACATTACATTGCTGCATTAGCCAATATCTCCTGATTAACAGAGTTTGTAGAGAATGACCCATACTTAAAAGGCTATTTACAAGTAAGTGACAATATTTCCTCACTCCATTGGCCTTATAGGTAAAATTCATTGCCAGGATTAGCAAACTTCTACTTCAGCCATGAGACTTTAAATATGGTACTTCATGCATGAATGCAGTGGGATCAGATTGAGACCACACCTCCAGCATCATACATAGAATTAAAGTGAAGATACAATGAAGTCTATAAAGGGCAAACTAAATTGAAGGGGATGATCTTATATAAGTGTGAGCCTACATGTAGAGTAGGAAGGAACACTTGTCTAACATATAAAAATTATTTTGAGAGCTCAGAACTCATCAATCAGCGAGCAGCCTAATTTTAGCTATTGATACAGATAGACATGATGATCTTGGAAATGCTGTAGGGGAATGGAGATCCAAGGAGAGTCATTCGAATATTCAGAAATGCATCTTCTTTCTCTTTATCCAGGGCTTTGATTTGCTGAGAAACAGATGTAAGAATTTTTTAAAGTTGTTAATGAATTGACCAGAGTTTTGGAAAATCAACAATAAAATGACCCAAATAAGAGACAGTGATTATCATCATCTGTAGGGAAAAGAATGTTGATTAACAGGTAATGAATATAAATGGCTGACAGAAACAAAAGAAAGAATACATTCACTAAGATGTTAGCTTATGTATTTGCATTCTTGTGGTTTCATGATAAGATGAGAATCCTCAGAGAGCAGCTTTCCTTACTCTTGAATTGCCTTTATAATGATGTCTCAACAAATGATTTACAAAATATATCTAAAATGATTTAGATTTAGTGTGTAGCAATATGGCCTTTTAAGATATAATCTAGGTGAAATCATTCTATTAGTTTCCTTTTAAATGAACGTGTAGCAAAAAAGGTGAGAAATCATATTTATTGAGGGTAATATCAAACTCATAATAAATAAAACCTTAAAAAAACTTGAAGACTTTCATACTCATTAGTCTACATGTTTAAGGACACTTTAACACAAATATTGACCTGAGAAAATGTTTATTACTGAATACTAATTATTGAAACTTAAAATAATATGTAGGTCATAAATGCAAGTTGAAAATAGATAATATGGATATAGATCTCAAGTATTTAACAAGGTACTTTCATTAAATCTCTTCCCTTCAAGCATTAAGATTTTTGACTTAGTTTTAAATTACTAGAGTTGTCTCATTATATTTTTATGCAAGTAATTTAATTGCTAAGGAAATTATAGATGGAATAATACTTTTATACTTAGCAATCTAAATGAAAATTTGTTTCTTAGACTATGTTTAAGTTAACACATGATCGTTAAGATATTGAGGGAGATTTATACTCCAGTACTCGGCAGAAACAGGATCACTGAAAGCTGTATATCAGAATGCATAACCACATTGTTTATGTACATGCATAGTTATGATATATAGGAATGACGGTTCAGGATCCAGTGCACTTTTTTTCAGAAATGTATCTGTTTCTTTTCTAAAGGAGGAAATCTGGTTCCAAATGAAGAGGCCAAAAATAGTCTTAATGTTTGTCTTATTTCTAAAATTACTTGAGACATGATTGAATTTCCTTGGCAAACCAAATTGAGCCAACTTTGGGGAGTCCTGACAACACACTTGGAGAGTGAGAAGTATCAAAGCATTGAAGCTTGAGGTAACTTTTTACACACAGACTTATGCAAAAATGAGAAAATGTAATAGAGATAATATTAAAGTACAGTGTTTTGACCATATTACCAACCACTTTTGCATGATGACAGAATTTAAAATACTCAATTCTAAAGAATTTGAATAAAGGCAAAGCAGGAGGCATGTTTTTATTTGGATTTTGGCAGTCACAGATGTAAGTTGAGACAAGGGGAAAAATCTTTTAATTTAAATCGTTAAATTTAATCAACACAGCATTTTAGCCAAAATGTATAATTAAATGCATATCCAGTACTCATGATTTTACTATAAATTTTCAGCCACATAATTGAGACTTTCATTTTTGATGCCTCATTCTGTTTTTGATATATGTGATTAAAATGTGAAAATAGTGATTTGAAAGATGACCTACCAATTTTAATATAGACTTTAATTCCATAGTCAGAGGAAAATCAGGATTTAGGCCTTTAACTCTATATGCATCATCTTTTTATGTTTGGGATAGATAAAAATATGAAACTTCTGTATATGGTATTGTCTTTACTTTTCTGTGTATTTTGGAATATTTTTTAAAAAATATTTTTCTTTATTTTTTTGCAAGTAGAGAAAAAGAGAGAATGGGCACACCAGGGCCTCCAGCCACTGCAAATGAACTCCAGACACATGTGCCACATTGTGCATCTGTCTCTACATGGGTCCTGGGGAATCAAACTCTGGTGGTTAGGTTTTGTAGGCCAGTGCCTTAACCTCTGAGCCATCTCTCCAGCCCTATTTGGAATATTTTAAAATTAAAAATGAAATGTATCTTGTTTTTCTAATTTTAAGGAATGTTTGTTTTCCACAAGTAAAATTTTAAAGTCATTGATTTAGTCAAAAGTTAGAAATTTAATTTTCCCTAGAATTTTAAATTTGTGAATTTATGTCATTAAAGAAATTGCTTGGGAAATCAAAAACTTAGAACAAAAGTCAAACAAAATTCTAAATCTTTTGAATATAGTTCAATACCTGCCTGACATTATCTTTCATCATTGTGTGGTTAATTTTTGGCCATCTGATGCTGTGTGTATATAATCTATTACTAAATATTAGAGGCAATAATGTAATTATTTTACTCAAAAAACAATTAATATGTATAAGTGAATTTTTCTTACTTATTAACACCCTATGTAAATACATAAATACGATAAGCTTTTTAGTGAAGAGGTTGCTAAGGTTTCAGTGAAAACACTAGTGTTGGGTATTTTCTCTTTAAGTTACACTTGTTAAAATGAATCAATCTTTAAAGATAATAGGCTTGTAATACACAAGATTCCTAAACTCCTCAGTATAGAGAACTACATATAGTTTTTGAAAAAAAAATGCTTGATTTTTAATACCCTCTATTAAGAGAATTTAAGTAGAAATCACTATTGTAGATATTCTTCTAAAAATGTATTATATAGTAACCTGTGTAACAATGTTTTAGGTGTAAGTTGTACGTGGGAAGTTCAAGTTATATCTTTAAAGAACTCTAGTCACTCACTGCTTGCTTATCAATTATAAAGAAAGTGGGTCTAAGTTCAGAGTTTTGTAAACCTTGGCCATCAAAACTACTGTGGACATTTGTTATGCTCAGCAGACTCTGTGCAGTGAGGGGTGGAAGCCTGCACAGAGTCCAGGAATGGCAGAGCCTTTGCAAAGTGGCACCTGGAACAGGAGGAGGGCAAAGGTCAAAACCAAGCCTTAATAAGCATCCACTCAACAGACTTTAGACTCAGTGAAAAGTCCAGACGACCCCTGCAGCGTCCTCTCACAGCTCTGATTTTCCTCTTCACTGTGGGGTAAAATCCATAAATACAACCAAATCACTAGCAGCTTAGACTTTACTTTGTTTTTTTTTTTTTTTATCTTCCAGAGTCCCCTCCCTGAAAGGATTTAAAATTTAACCCCTTTCTGTCTTTAGCCTAACCAAAGCATGAATTTCTTTATAGTCTCTGTTAAATCCTTAACTCGTTGAGGGCAAGTGCCTTTCAGTTAAGCATCTCCTAAAAATCAGAGAACTGATGGAGTGCTAATATACTTTGAATAATATTCAAAATTAATTGACTAATGATAACAAGGCAATCAAACAATTATACAATCAGTGTAACGTGTCTCTTACATGAATGTTTCTACAGCAGCAGATTTAAATGAGGACTAAAAACCTTGGAAATGTTGTTTTATTTACCTTGTTTATTTTTGATCACACAGAAGTCACATTGACATGTTTCATACGGTTGATAAAAAATGTCCCTCGATCAAATTTGACATTATTCTATTCATTATTCTATTCTGAAAGTAGTTGATAGTTTATTCTCACATTTTTACTGACATAATTTCCAGTTTCACATTTTTTTCCTTTGGTTCTTTCCTTCAATCTTTGCTGAAAGAGCCCCTTCAAAACAGTGACTAGACTGGATCATGGACTCAGTCCATGCCAGCTTCGTGGCAGTGGGCTCATTTCATGAGCTAAGTCTGAGAGCTGCCCAGGCGAATCCAATATCATTTGATTACTCCATTTATAACTAGATTCAGAATGCCAAAGACATCTGCCTCTCCCCAACATTGACACCCATGCCTACAAAGATAACACCACTTCCTTTGCAGTTAAAATGAGAAAACAACACAGGAACACACCTGCATATATGTCAACCCTATGCCCCACAAGTGAGGATGACACAAAATCCTAAACTAAGCTTGAATGGCTGAGTGCACAGCAAAGTGATGGGACCCATCAAAGGCTCAGGAAGGTACCATAGTCTGAGGGAGTGGGGGGGGCAAGAATATAGGCAGGAACATGAAAAACATATAAAGGTGCCCTGGAGAGCTCATGGGACCTGGATTTCTCATGAATCTCTGTAATACCACAGTTTTAAAGAACAGGAAAGTGGGTTTGGCAAGGGCAGACATTTTGCACAGCTGCAAGGGTTCCATAGATGATCATAACTCTCGTTATGAGGTGGATTTAACACCTCAAAAACTCAGAATCCATGAAGACAAAATAGGAACTCTCAACCATGGAACTATGCAGATGAAAACTACCAACACTAATTTGTATGATATCCACAGGGTTATTCATTTTATTGAACACTTGTGATCTACCATGACCCTGCATATTCAACACCTGCTTGCTTTCTCACAGTACCACAGGACAGGAGAAAATGGCAGTGGCTTTGAGCCCCATTCCTTACTTAAATCTGTGTTTTCAATCATCTTCTACCATTGGAAATTACATTAGCAATGCATTTTTTAATAACTCCTTCCAAGATCCCTTTGCTTACACTTTCCTACATGTCTGGTTGGATTCAAGACCTATTAAACTCTCTCATTTTCAAAAAGTAAAGGGAAGTTACAAATATTGGTATTTTAAAATCTTAGATGCTTGATTGTTACTGGTTTTTTTGTTTTGTTTTGTTTTTGCTCACGTTTTTGATGTCTTAAGTTTCTGAACATATTTTATTAGCTTAAAATTAGACAAGTTTTGGCTGAATTAATTACTGCCATGGATTTACTTTTGTAATGGACTTTTAAAATTCTAAATCACAGGGAAAATTGTTTGAGAAGGAGCAATCAACACAAGCGCTGAAAGGCAGGATGACTCTAATGGTCATGGATGGGATTGCAAATTGACACAGGAAGACACATGTAAGATGATCTCAGAAACTTCAGTCTCACAAGGTTCCGAAAGAACTGACTTTATATCCTGGTGGCTTAGAATGCACCTTCAGCATTGTAAATTACATTTGTCACTCATCACAATTTTTATAAAACTTTGATGTAAAAATGAATTTAATATTATTATTCATAACACATTTATTTTCAAACAACTGTTACTAGTGTGTCTTTGGATGAAGCATCAGTTTTTAAACAACTAGAAGATTTGCTTGAGATTTGATGTGCTGAAGAATAATGGGCAATAATTACTGGAATTTTCGATGACACAGAGTCAATGTGAATTTTTTTCTTTTTGTTTCCATATATTTTTAAAATGTACATTTTCAATCCATCTTTCTTCTAATGTTATAGGTCAAACTAATGCCACTATCATATATGTTTACCTTCTAAAAATCCTTGTAAAGAGAACCTCTTTATCTACCATAACAAATATCTTAAAATTTTTTGAATCAAGAATTTATCAAAGAGAACAATTTAGGTGCAGCTCGGTGGTGGAGTATGTGCTTAGCATTGCATGTCTTTTGGTTCAAGTCCCAGAATTGACTCATGTGAGGGAAAAAAAAAACTGACAAGAAAAAAGAAAGGAAAACCCCCCAAAGTGTACATCATTCAAATTACAAGCCCACTTTTAAAGTGCATAGAAGTCTCTCAATATATATATAATATATATGTGTGTGTGCGAGTGTGTATATATGTGTTTTATATTTTTTATCTTTTATTTCTAATAGATTTACTAATCCATGTCTAAACAAAAGATCCATAAAATATTGTCTTTATCAAATGACTATATGATAAACCACAAATCTTGTCGATGTATATTTTCCTGGAAAACTGAAAATACATGTGCATCTTATAGCAATGGTTTTTATTAGGAATGAGAAAATAAATGTATCATTCTATCATCTCAATTCAGTCTTATGCTAATATTTCAGTGTTTCTTTAACCAGTAAATGGCTTACAAACAAATTAAAGTTGTGTAAGTACATGAGACGTGTTTTGATTTTCTAGGATGAAATGACAGAATTTTCTCCCTCAAATAATTCTCCCTAAAAAGTAACCCTGCAGCTGTACTAATGTTGATAAAAATGAAATATTTTCCAATTAGTTTCGATTGGCTAGCAAGGGAGGGCTCCAAGACAAAAGTGAGGCCCAGGGCCTCACAATGCCCCCTCTGATCGCTGCCCTGGCCCTTCCTCTGCACATGGGCAATTAGCATTGAAAATCCTCTGCTCATTTCATTCGCTGGAATTTTTAAGCAGGTCAGGAAGAAAGATGTTATTGAAAGGAAAAGTCTCATCTAAATAAGAAAAGAGCACGTGGCCATCTGGTCTCTTCGCTATACATATAAAAAGTTATTTCAGCTGAACTACAGGCCTGGTGCTTCAAAGATGTGCCAAAAATCAACCCCAAATCTGTGGACGGTAAAATATCCCAAATGTTTCTTTTTAAAACTCTGTCGTCTGTGCAATGCACAGTTCATTTCCTAGCTGTGATTCATGAGCCCATTCGACCCCAGCGCCTCCCTGAGCCTGTTTCAATCACTCTCAGAAGGCTTTCTCTTCATGGGGTCTCCAGCACGACCTTGGCTCTTTGGAAAGTTATGGAAAGAACTTTGATCCCCTTGGCTCAGATTCAGTCTGGGTGCTGTGTGCATCTGCAGTCGGAGGTGCACCATGTGGAACACGAAGCAGCCAAACCAGTTTCCCTTCTCCCCTCACTGCCCAGGAGTTTCCGGTGCATTCTTTGCACAGGGCTCTGGCATCTCAGGCTAAGCTTAAAAAAAAACCAACCTCTCTTTCCAGAAAGAAAGATTCTGATTTCTGAATCTACTTTTTGAGATCATCACCAGAGTGGTCAGAGACAAGAAGGTGATTTATGTCATGTTTTATAGTTGGTCAAATTAGGATTCTCTCTCTTTTGATTCAATTAAAAGATTTTTTAATATGACACATCTACAATAGTTATTACAACAATAAACTGAATTTATTCAATATCGGAGCATACCCATCTTTTAGAAGAGATGATGTTGCCAACCAAATTTTATTGTATTAAAATGTGTTCGTATGCCAAAACATTTTTAAACCTCCATAGCATAACAACAAATAGTTGAGGTAAGAAGACTATATTTAAATTTCTATGTTAAATATAGCACAGTCATGTACAAGACATCCATGGTCATAACTCCAATAAATGTGAAAGATCCCAGGCCTTAACTGAGTCGTCCGTTAAAAACTTGGATTAAGAATATTCTATGAAAAACAAAAATCTTGATGTATCTCTGCTATAAGATCCCATTGGTTGTTTTGGTACATCTACTGTTTGTTCTGTCATTTCAAATAAATCATGACCATTGTGTAAGAAGAATAAACTGCACTGTAGTAAATTGTTCTTTCTTCGTTATACTCTGAAAAACCATTTGTTCTTGAATTGGAGTTACGTAGTGCAACTATTTCAATCAAGTCCATTATCTTCCTGTCTTTGAAAGATGCCTTTCTAGTAACCTGTATCCCCAGAGGGCAAAATCATGTCTTGTTTTTAGAAAGTAGGTGGAATTTAAATCCATCTCTGTATTCACATTTTACCTTTGATAGAGAAATTCTCTGACTCAACATCAGGCCAGAACTCTACCATATGCTTGAAGAACTACTTATAGAAAAAGAGAGTCAGGCCCAAGAATTTCTTGAAAAAGTTATTAATGAAGTGTTATTCCACTGAAATGTCTACTAACTTGTTTTTCTGTGTATAAAAATGTGTCAGCTCTATAAGCTGTGTGCATTTCTTAACAATGCTCACATGCAAGACAAGAGAATAAAGTCATTTTACTTCTCTGAAAACAATCACACCATAAATTGTAGATAAATTGTTTTGTGCTACTTAAAGTACATTGTTCATGTGCACAAACTTTAAATTGGAAGAGATATGAAGAATGAATTTTAATCCTTACAAAACTCTGTATAAAATACCCGATATGTAGAAACTGGCAAGTATCCCCAGCCATTCTACATTAAGGAAGATTAATTATGGATTATATAGCAAAATTAGATAGCCAAGAGGAAATGTGTATTTATGATTATTCTATATTTACATCTCAAATCAACCAATACATTTTGGCAAAAGTATTAAACTTTAAGAAAAAATGAAATAATATACATAAGTATATTAATAAGAATTGGAACACGTGTTTGGCGAGTGACTCTTTAGCGCAAGAGGCATAAAGTAGAAATGAAAATTCAATACACTGTACCACTGCATAAAAATTTAATCCAGCACTGCCCTACGGAAGCATAAGAAATGAGTATTTCCTCTGATTATTTGTATAAATTACTTTTTCCTTAAGAGATCTTAATAATAAAAATTATTTAATAGTTACCAAATTCAATAGCAAAGTAATACTGATTCAGAAGAAATATCACGGTTGTATCATGTTTATCCAAATACTTTAAAAATGCACCTCATCTCAACATTCGATTCATACTGAAATCCATCCACCTCTGAAATATTCAAGCAACATATTAATAAGGCCTCTGATCCAGGGTACTCAGCCTGATTAAACATAGTCACACTGCCCCATGAACACATCTTCGAGACAGAGCGAGAGAGAGCAAGCTATGAAAAAAGAGCCCTTTCCTGTGGGTGTCGATTAACCCACGAGCACTTGAACTCCCTATGGGCACACACCCAACAGACAGACACCAGTGATTAGTTGATTGAAAATGTTTCCCACAAAGGGGAAATTTTATCTATGATGACATCACCAGCTAACCTGGGTTTCTCTGTGATATAATGATATACTTGCTTGGTCGATGTGTATGTCTCGAACGTGTGCGAGACATTTCACAGAGAAAGAGACAGACATGCTTAACTACAGAAATGCTATTTCCCTTTCTGCAGGGCTTGCAAGAAGATTTCCACCCACAGCTGACATTTTCTAAATCTCATACAGCTTCAGATCAATCCAAAACGCATTCCCCACATAGGCAAATTCTGTCTTGTTGAGTGAGCAGAGTGTTAATCCTCAAATATTCTGACAGGGTTCTGGGGAGATGAGGCCGCTCCAGTCAATGAGGCGTGTGCATCTGGGTAATGTGGTGCAGGAGTTACAGGCTCCCTGGAGACCTGCCTTTGAGTGGCTAAGACTTCTTGGTCTGAACGGGAAGGAAAGGGTTAAAAATCGAGTCTGTCTAGGGTAAGAGAAAGGGGATATTGTTGTCTTTAATCTTTCCGCAGTATGTGTGAGACTTCCATCCAGGATCTGCACATCGCCCTGATAGAGGCTGGGCATGTTGCGTGCAAGCTCAATTGTGGAAAGAAGAGAAAAAAAAAAAGCAGCCCTGGCTGGAGTCCAGACAGGCTGGAGCTCTGTTGATCATTATGTCTAGTCTTCAGGTGTCTCAGCACACAGTGGGCGGCGGTGGGGGAGGTGTGGAGACCATGAGAGCAGACAAAGAAAAAAAAAATGGTGTGTTTTTAAAAGATTATATGAAAATGTGTGTGCAAGTCCTCCTTAAAAAAATGATTGCTAACGTCTTGGACTTTTCTAATTACAACACAAGCTCTGCCCTGGCTGCTCTCAAAGCCATAATTAGTTATGTCTGGAGCCTTTGAATAATTCCTTTCAATAATTGATGGAGTTAATATTCTCTCTTAAAAACGGGGCACTGTGTGTTCTTACAAACTCTTCTTGCTGGAGGCTTTGTTGTGCAAATTCTCCGTCGCTCATAAACACATCGATTTGTTGATTTTGGTGATTTGCCTTTTAATTTCTTATGAGACTTAGCGTGTAACTTTTTCAGGATTTGGATGATTTTAGAAGTAAAGGCACAATGCTTTGCTAGATTACCCTGACTGAATAGAAAAGAAAGGCGATCATACAGGGAATATTCTTCTCCCCCATTTGTTTCCAATTATTACATAAATAAAAATAAAAACTGCTTTGTATGCAGCTTCGGTTTGAAACTCCATCAAAAAAAAAATCTTACTACGAATTCAACTTAGATGCTAACCTTATCGTTTGCCCTCCCCTCCGGCAGAAAGAAATCCCAAATTATTTCATTCTTTGAGCATTCTTCTATAAAGAAGCTTCCGCATGCTTCTTCCCCACCCCCACATCCTCACCCCACCCTATTAGGAATTAAAAAAAAAATCTTTATACATGGAAGGCTGGATCTGAAGACAGAAAGCCGTCTTTCCCTTCTCTCTTCACACTGGCCACTTTGAGATGTCTTCACTTGTGCTGGGATCTCGTATCACATTTTGTGGATGAAAACACTGAACCCAGTCTCTGGAATTATGATAAAATTAAAAGTGGTGAAAATGACTAAAAAGAAAGCCCTGGCTCGAAGCCATTGTTCAGAATTTCGAGTGCCTTAGCAGTCTTTCATGGCTAATGATAATAACTGTCAGATGTCTGGGAAGTCTGCGGTCCCCTAGTCAGAGGAGTCAGCAAAGTTTGCCTTTTATTTTTCCTGGGGACAGATCAGATGTGATTAGACATACAGAGCAAAAAGAAGTGAAGTCCAGACATATGTGTGTGCCTTCATTTTTCCTTGCGAACAAAGCAGCTCGCTGGAGCGCTGTCCCAGCATACAGCTTCCTGCGGCCTCTCTTTGGAAAGCCAGACTTTTTTTATTTTTAATTCTTTAACATTAGAAAGCATGCAGCCATGGCCCCTGGACTCTTTTCCTGTTCACTGTACCGTCCACCTTCCACCCATGCAGAAAAGAGTCCATGGCAGATCCTCAAAAATTCTATTCTGATCACAGAAAACTCTTTTAGTCAGTACACTTGACAGAAAGAAATGCATACTTACAATTTCAAAATGTCTTTTTTTTCCCTCTAGTTCCTCTTCCCCGGAGGCAGAGTGAGGCTTTTCCAGGCTGTGTTCAGTGCAGGTGCAGAATTCCCGTTTGCACACTGAGGAAGGTGGCGAAGCGCTTCGGAAAGTCACTGGAACTCAGACACTTGTGCTCAGGCATCCTTGCTCTTACTCCTTACTATCTGCAGTTCTGAATTGAACTAAATTAGAGCCCATGTGAAAGACAGGGGCAGGCAGTCATGTGAGAGCCACACAGACAGCCTATTGGCCACAAAGCCATAGCTTAGGCATTCTGCCTTTTCCACTATTGGTGAAGAGTTAAAACTGAAAGCATCGAGGTCCTTCTCTGGAGCCTTTATGTGTGGAAGAATGACTCTAGGGTTTTACAGTGACAGAATTAGTTAAGGACGAGACTGAAGTCATCCTTTACAGAAACTGGTGGGAGGAGATTAGAAGCTCAGCTTCTCCAAGATTTCTTTTTTCCCTGTTTATCCCCCTGCCCTGCAGCTTTGTCTGTGATTTGCCTGTTTTCCTTTAAGAAAAATATTGTTGTTGCTATATTCTCCCCTCATTGAGCTCTGGAGGTGACAGGAATATATTATTACTGCATTCCTTTACAGAATTC
This sequence comes from Zapus hudsonius, assembly GCA_004024765.1. Taxonomy (NCBI): domain Eukaryota; kingdom Metazoa; phylum Chordata; class Mammalia; order Rodentia; family Dipodidae; genus Zapus; species Zapus hudsonius. Next base: position 6,272 of record PVHP010001521.1, on the reverse strand, counting down.
AGCCAGGTTTCCAAGCATAAAATCAATTTTTTCCAGTGATATTTTCAGATTTTATTTTGATATTTGAAGAGGCTTTACTATAGTTTAAAACTAATAGACTAAACAGTTCATTAGTGGCATCAGAAACAGAATGATTTTTTTGAGTTGTTATTCCATTTTAGAGAAAACATGGGAATAAATATAACTGGAAATTATCAAAAGGCAAAATGTCAAAACCTCAAAGGAGGCACTCAGTTTAAGTGGGGATAAAGAGGGAATGCATTTTCTTACAACTCAAAAAATATGCTTTAATTCTTCAGATTACACACAATGTTCTTAAACCTGGAGACAAGTGATATTTTTCAATTATTCCAGGATTATTGAACTCACCTGATTTCCTAAAACCCATTAGGCATTCATAAAATCTTAGTGGTTAACTTAAAAACGATCAATCCTACCCTTTCAATAATGAAGGTGATGCAGGAGAGGTTTGATAATGACTCGGTAACACTGACCCACAGTTATGAGAAATAACGAAAATGAACATTGACGTGGACAGTAGCTTGCTTTTTCTGAAATGCCTACCAAGAACTAGCCCACCATTCATTAGTCTTCATAACAACCCATCCAACCAGTTTTATCTCTTCCATATTTAAGTGGCAAACAGACTCATGCTTTATCTTCTCAGTATCATTTGGAATTGTGCCAATGGGTCATGCCTTCTTTTCAATTAGGCATGCTGTCTTTTGGATTAATAATGATCACCTCTGGGTAACTTTTTGCTGTATGCCAAGGACTTGCATCTTCTCATTACATCCTCATGACCGTTAGTGAATTAGCTTCTAGTGCTGTTCCCATTTCATAGGTGGAGAAATGAGGCTCAGACTACTTGAAATCATATAGTTGGTAGTTGATGGTATATAATTCAAACCAGCACTCATGTATTTAAAGAGACACCACATTGATTCTCATTGCGGTTTTGAATGATTTTGTCTTGCTTATATCCTACACTTACAACTTGTTTGAATATATAAGCAGACAGATATAGAATATTCACTGTAATGTATGTATGTTTTATTCCAATCTCTGATTACACTCAGATTATAGCATCCTATTATCTATTTAATGGTGTTGAAGATTTACCTTAGGGGGCGTCAATTGTGGGACCATATTTACTTCTAGGCTCCCACAAGATCACTCCCACAGATCTCTCAAATACAGAATCCTGGAGGAACACACCCTCCTAGATCATAAATTTGGACACCAGGAGCCACACTATTGGCCCACAACCTGAAGCAATCAACTAGAAGAAGACAAGATAGCTTTTAAATATGGTGTGAAATCTACCGTGTCAACTCTGCAAATATCCAGATCTGACATGGTATCCCTTTCCTGGGAGGGGCCCTATCACAGCCTCAATCACGTGGTTCCAGGGGATTTCTAGTCGCTGTCCACTCCCATGGTTCCTTTGAGAACGGGAAGTGACTCCTGAAAGTTGCTGTGCTTCTGAAGCACATACATGACCCTCAACATTTAATGAAGCTGGGATTGGAGATGCAAGATCTGGATTGAATTAGAAGACAGCTTTTAGTCTCTCTTTGGGATCTGTTTTCATTTCTTTCCATTGTATGGCTTAGGTTATGAAATTATCTAATCACCTCATGTTGTTTAAAATGCTTCTGAGCCTGATTATATTATGATGTCATTATTTTGTCTAGCAATCTTCTCTACTATAAGGTAAATATCGTAAGACTAGTCTATTTATTATCTATTAAAATTTTTCAGAATGCCTAACATATGAAAGATGAAATACATTTTTGAGGATTTTTTGTCTTGCATTGATTTATTCAGAAGTATCCTTCAGATCAGAAATTAATCTGTTGAGATAAAGGCAATGTGTTTTTTCAAAAATTGACATTTTAAAGAAATTCCAATTAAATGATTAATACACTGAAAAATCAGAAATGACTGTGAGAACACAGATCTTCCTAGGATTGGTTTAAGGTGAGGACATGCGCTGACTATATCCCAGGTCACAGCTGTGACACACAGCTCTCTCAGCAGCCCCTATTGCCATTTACAAACCCCACTGAAATCCAGGTGCCTTGTTTATCTTTTCATTGCTGTGTTTTATACATAGCAGAAACAACTTAAAGAAGGAAGGAAGGAAGTTTGATTTATTTCAGCTCATATTTGGCAGGATGCAATCCACCAGAGGGGAGGGCAGGATCGTGAAGCAGGTACACCCAAAGTCAGGAAGCAGAGTGATGGCTTCCAGTGCTTAGCTAACTTTCTAATGGAGTTCTGGGTGCCCTCAATGGTGCCATCCACATTTACAGTGACTCTTCCCACCTCAATTTGCTTAATCTAGAAAAATCTATCACAGACATGCCCAGAGAATTATTTCCAGGTGTATTCTAAAACCTGTCAAATCGCCAGGTGAATTTAACCATAACACCGGGCATCTATCTGACTGTCAGGTCTCAGTTCTGCCACACTCTACCTCTAATATTTACAAGAGCAATCCATTCATATTGTAAATTCACTTCCTCATTTTTAAAGACATTCACCTCAAATCCCATGAATAGCACTCACAGTCATGCCTATCCTTTAGGGTTTTGGAAATTTTACTTTGGAACTTGTCAAATCAAGACATCTAAACTCCACCAATCCTTCCAATTCTGTCACTATGTCTGCCCAAAGTCTTTTTCATTTTATTTTTTCCCATATTTTTCTTCTTATATATCTCCTCTTTTTCCAGCCTACCAGTCAAAAGCCAGCTTTGGAGCAATTAAAATGATCAAGTTCTTTAGGTTATTCTGGACATTCTAAAACAGCTGGGTAAATTCTCACAAGCTTGTAAGGAACATTGTATAAACTGATATCGCCCACACTTGACTAGTTACTTAGTGTAGCTCTGTGTTCCTTCATTCAGGTCTCTCTCAGTAGTTTCTTCTTCCTCCCACACCTTTGTTGTTAAGATATTGGGTGGCCTTCTCATTCTCAAGAGAGCTGATAAACTTGAAAACATGTAGATTTGTCCTGTTCTCATGACTTCTCAATACAATGAAAAAGTTGTTTCTTGTCCAAAATAGATCAGCCACTCTGTCTGTGGATAACAATCCCTCCTACATACCCAGAACTTCTTTCTCACACGTTTCTATCTTTCTGAAATTTCCAATTGTTCCCTGCCTATCAACTCCTCTGTATTAGCATTCAGTGTTACAGTTCAAGAAATACAGTTTATCTCTTCAATATTTAAATGTCTATGCCAAGGAGTTCCTCCCTCCTGCCATCTACTCTTCCTGGTCAAATCTTTGTGACAGTCAATTTTTGTCTTTTCTTTACTCTCATTTACATGCTAGCTCAGTTCAGTGTCATCCTTACAATGTGGTTCTTTTGGAAGAACAACCACATGTCTCTATGGGGCTAATTTTCTTTTTTATTTATTTATTTATTTATTTATTTATTTATTTATTTATTTATTTATTTTAATTTATTGTCCATAATGAGTTACAACATTTAGTGGGCAAACAATGAGTTGTTATCCCCAATTCCCCGCTGCCCTCCCCTCTCCCCTCCACTGGATAACCTCCTCCATGGGTCGTCTGGATCAGTCCTTGTGACAGGGGACCATGGATAGCCTAGTATTCAGCCAGGTTCTCCTGGCCATGCCTCTGGATAATCTTCTCCACCACGGCTCTTACAATCTTTCTGCCCCCTCTTCCACACAGTTCCCTCAGTCGTGGTGGATGAGTATTAAGGCTGCTTTAAGGTTGTGAGCTTAGGGGTCTTTGTGTCGAAATCGTTGGTTTCTGTCTCACTGGCTTAACCTGTGTTGATTTAATGGCTGTGGCTGTGAGACCCTTGTTCATCCGTCATTCTCTGCGGGGTTCCATTTGGATCCTCCACGATATGACTGTGGTGGCTCCTCTCTTGCCAGGATCTCAGCTATCGGCCTACGGTCGGTTGGTAGGGTTATATGGGCCTCTATGGGGCTAATTTTCATGCAAACATTCTGTCTCACTGGCAGGATTCTTTTCTATTGGATTTATGTATGCCTGATTTCCTCCCTCTCTTTCTTATGCTATCTTTTTTTATTGTTGTTCTTTCTTCAGTTTTTGTTTTGTTTTTAATGAATTGGGTTTCCTTTGGACTCATAGATTTGTATTTCTCAGAATTACCTATAAGGCTTTTTCTCTTTTTACTCCATAGTTATTAGAGAATGATGAATTGTCCATGCCCCGCTTACATCAGTGTCAATTATAAACCGATATTGATAAATTACATATTATTATTTGTAGCTTAAACCTTACTTCTGAGCACTGGCACTATAGCTCATGCCCCCTTCCCTTTGGATGTCACAATCTCAATACCTTGAAACCAACATATTCTTCCTCAAATTATTTAACTATCTCAGTAAAAACCTGGCCATATGCTGGGCACGAGAGGCAGCCAGGGAGTAAGATTAAATCTTTACTTGATCTTTCATACCCAACTAATCAGCTAATTAGCCACTCCATGGATCTCTTATCTTGTTCCATCATTCCCAGAGATTGCACTTCAATATGCAGAGTGGTTAGGATTATATGTTCCCTTGTTTCCAGCTTTGCTGACCTTTCCTCCCTTATCTCTGGGCAGCAAAGAAATTAGAGATATCACCAACAAATAGAATTTTATTGTTACGGGTTTTCTTCAACTTTTCAAAATTGGATACATGTACTTCTTAAGTGTACTTACTGAAGCTTATTTAGAAAGTCTATGCCTTTCCCCATAAATGTATTTCCTTTATGTTAAAAAAACAGCAATGTCTGCTTTCAACATTCAGAAGGAAATCAATTGGAAAATGAATGTTTTTGATGGCAGAAAACTTGGACATGCTAAATTACATGTTACTAAATAAGCGCAGATACAGGCTATATTATACATACTAAGATGTTTCTAAGAAAATACATTATTAACAATCTATTACATTTATGCAGCTCTTGTCTCATTCTAAATCTCTTTAACAGCCACTCTCATGCATATATATACATATATGTGTGTGTGCGCACATACATACATATATATGATATATAAAATAATATGATAAAGAAGAAACAACACATATTATACTGTTAATACATACAGGGCAGCTTAGACATGGATACTTCTATGACATCTTAAAAGTCACAATATCACAACAGAACCATGTCTCTGTACACAAAATATTTAAAAACTACAAAGCAACTTATTAATTAAGTCTGCCACCATTGCCTCACACCTGCATTTTTTAAAGGAGAGGATTCACAGAAATGTCTTTGAGTTTGTGTCCAAACAGTTCTCCTTACAAATTAGCTATTAGAGGTAATGTTATTTGTTTGTTATGGGTGAGAATATTGGGATCAGATGAAAATGAGAGCTATCTGAATTCATTTCTTAAGCATTCCGAATTTGCCATGAACCCACACTGGGATGTGTGTTTGTGGCCAAACACACTAAAGACATAACCTCTTTTATTGATGAATTCTGAAATACATAAATCTTTTTCTAAACTTAGATTTCTACCTTGAAATAGCTAAACTGCTTTTGATTTTTCTTGCTTCATTAGTCTCTCTGAACTGTGATGAGCATATTTTCTACAAGTAACATAAGCAATTCAGACATAGATTTTCGAGTATGCATATGATTCATGTTGACCAAGTCCAATAACTCAATATTTTGTTTTTTTTTCCTTTTCCAGTGCTTGTTTTGGCCTCATGTGGAAGAGAAGAGCAAGTAAGCCGACCAACTGATGGGATGAATCTCCTAATTTCCAAAGCTTCTGTTCATTTTGAGACAAAGGATTTCAGTTTTCTCCTAATCTTAGAACACATCTCGGTAAGTAGCTTGCACCCAGTGAGTAGCTGTTCTAATGTTGAAGATGAAATTGACCCAAACCAAGGGTTATGATTACCTAATAATGTTGAAAATGACAAAATTCATTAAAATAACAACATTACATTAATATAAAAGAACAATGACTTTGCTAGAGTTCCATTTTGATTTTCAGTCACTGTATCAAACTTTGATAGCTAGGTACTAAAATGACTGTGCACATGCATAACTTGGGGTCATATATATATATATATATATATATATATATATATATATATATATATATATATATATACATCTGAAGCATGGGCTCCAACACTGCATAGGGTGGTCACTATGAGTGTTGTTGCACACAAGGATTCCTGGAACTGAGGACTCCATTTAGACATCTTAAATCAGAACATCACATTAGAGATCAATAAGTCTCTAGTGGACTG